>JAKUBT010000072.1:0-55766 GCA_030563305.1 Petasospora maesae
TTGGTTGATTCTTCCTGGCATTGAATAACATTTGCCCATGCTTCAATCTTGGATAGTTCTGTTTGGTTGAAATGTTTTTTGATAGCTAAACTCCACTTTCCCCAACTTCTCACCGTGGTCTCTCAATTGGATTGACCAGCACTTTTGTTGGTTCAGTTTCATGTTCGATGCATTGGTGAAGAACTGCTGGGTCGGCTGGCACCGCGAAATAAAAACCTGGACGCTATACCATAACGGGTACACCATTCGGGGCGCGCTAGCTGTGGCCGTTGAGGCGGCCGTTACGTTATACGTTAATTCAAAGATCTCAACAACCACACTGTTCCCCAAGCTTGTGAATTTTTCCCTCGTGCAATAAGACATTCTGAATTCATAAGTATCATTTTTAGAGAAAAAAGACGATAGCGCTTGAAACTGTGCTCATATTAGTAGGCAGGAAAAAAGCAACTCCAAGGATCAAAGTCACTCTATTTTCTGGGGAAATGGGTTCTTTGGAAACTTTCATTGGCTGATTTCAGCGCAACAAGATAAGTTATTGCAAAACGAGTCAATGGAATACAACGCCCTTTTTATGAGCTTTCGATCCATTATAGTATCACTATGTTATTGGTATAGTGTCAAGCTTGCTCATGTTCGGGTGGGTCTGAGGTGGCCGCGGTAGAATTCCGCTGGTGGTCTTTAGATCCAGTTCATGATCCAGATTTTACCGACACTAGCACACGAATCTTGGACATTGCAGCAATTTAGGAGTATTGGGTGACATATAAGACTTCTGTATATGGCTCCAAATAGTGACATTTTGAAGCAGATGTGCTACGCTAACGCCATTTCTGCAGAAGGGACTTCAAGGCGACTAGGCCTTTATACACTTTGCGCGGTAGCATAGACCGTAGGTATGATATTGAGAAATCGAATACCATAAAATGACCAAAATCTCAATGGAAAAGGCATATATCACACTTGCAGCACACTCGAACGTTGTGTTGGGGGTAGTAAATTCAAGGCTGCTGGACACTTAGGGGAATCTGGGGCGGTTTTGTCGGTAACAGTAGCGCGAGGGGGTGAAAAATCAAAAATCTCCCAGTCAGAGCTCGAACACCTACAGAGCCGGCATTTTCAGAAGTAGCTAATTGGCACACCCAAGCCCGTGTCTGTCTTCTTGAACATCGTTCGATGGAATCTGCATCTGTACCCGCAGGATCATTTCTTTTGGAACTCACAGATCAGCGCAATGTGTTCATACGCTGCTCTCGAGTCAAACCGCTTTCAACCTAAGAGGCAAGCTTGAAGCATCTCCACACCCTGCACACTTCACTACACAATCTCAGAACTTCAAAACCAGCAGAGATAACTATGAAGTATCCTATGTCTTACACAATATGAGGATATGCCAAATTCTCAAGCTTATCTGGTATGGCACCTTCTCGATTTCCGAGATCCCAACCACACCGAACCCACAGTTCCCCCAAACACCTTCAACAGACATTGACACTATGCTTACACAACACATTAATCAAGTTAAGGAACACTTGGAAAAGAAGAGGATTATTCAGGGTGTCTTGAAATCCCATCATTGAGGAAATTACATACTTGTGTGGATTCCTATGATACGTTCTTTCGAAGTGGCCTAAGTTCACCTTCATGAAACTTCAAGGGTGTCCTCTGATCTCATTAAGCCATGCTAAGTTCTGAAAACTACCAATACGTCTTTGATGCCACTGAAGAACAATCCCCAGAAGCTTTGACTACCTGGGATGTCAACTGAATATATCATCAAGAACTGAGTACCAGGTCTTTTCTTTGAGCGCGGCGAAACCAACCTGGCTGCTGAAAAGATCACACAAATACATGTACAGCTACTCTATTCCTCTAAAAACTGGATATGATGTTGTTGGGAGGAATAGCTCTACTTCTGGTAAATTGGAAACATCTTGTACTATAGTTGAGACCATGAGAAGCCATCAAACTAAAAGCAATGATCACCACTGCCTTCCCGAGAGACTGATGTGCCACTTGATTGTGGGTGTTCCAAACCCAAACCGCTTAAAATGCTATTAGTTAACTTCTCAATAATGAATATGACAGTCGCCTAACGATGCGTGGTGTTTCATCAGAGCTTGTTGTAAACGAGGGGTTGTACGGGTTTGTTCATCGCGTACCGAATGTGGGGGCCTTTGGATCGTCATATACTCTTTTTTTTTTTCATGACAGTGTGAATTCAATATGAGGTGTATATATTTCTGTTTCTTTCTTGTTACTCGATTCGGTGATAAGAAGAGCCGGAAAACTCAGTGATCTATCTTGAGACTGAAATCCACATAACCCACACCCTGGTGGATTGAAGATGTGCTGTAGATGTCGATATCATTGGTCAGATAAGACTCCAAACTCTGCAATCTCAAGCCTCCGCTGCACTCCAAAAGAAAATGCTTTTTTCCGCCCCACCTTAACTTTATACTCTGTGCAGCAGCCTTGATTCCTTCACCTGTGAAATTGTCCAGCATTATAACATCAGCACCTGCTGCAATGGCCTCATCGGCTTCTTCTTCGTTCTGGCACTCTACCTCAATCTTAACAGAAAATCCACATACACTTCTTGCATCGTTTACAGCATTTGTAATTGACCCAGTAGACCAGATGTGATTGTCTTTCAGCATGACCATGGAACTGAGATCGTAGCGATGCTGATCACATCCACCCACGAGCATAGAGTACTTCTCCAATCTTCTCAATCCTGGTGTGGTCTTTCGTGTTCCCGCAATAACTCCCTTAAATCCCGACTCTCTTGCGAGCTTTATGGTCTTCCATGACTGTGTTGCAATACCAGAGGCTCTAGCCAGTAGATTCAACGCTGTTCTCTCAGCTAGGAGGAGAGATCTTGCTGGCCCTTTCAACTTGGCGACGGCAAGTTTCCCTTCAGGCTGGAGATAGTCTCCTTCGTTGACGAGCCACTCAACATCCAACTGGCACTGATCAAACACTTCTTGTGCGAATGGGATGCCTGCGACAACTCCCTCCTGTTTGCACCACAGTGTAGCAGTCTTCAAGTCGTTGCCAACAACGTACCCACCGTAGTCGAAAGAGGGCACATCCTCGGTGAGCCAGCGTGTGACATCTTGTTTCCAGTCGCCACTGATTGGAAGGAGGTGGGCAAATGAGGGCATTTGAGGTGGTCAGTTAGCGGGTCTCTCCACGATGGCGATGTGGTGATGCGTATAGCAGTGCAGGCAGAGTCCCCCCTGAGGACCGAGGACCGAGTCCACTCGAGCGCGTGCCAGCCAGAATTGATTATTGCGCAATTGAGCTGAAAAGAGATGATCCTCGCGAATTTCGCGAATTTCGCGAACTGGGCGGACCGGGCGCCTCCAGAGATCATATTGGCGGTGATGATGAGGAAAATTTGGAGGCGACTCGGGTTTTAGCAGGAGCCTTTCACTTTGGGGGAAACAACCATGCAAACGGCCCAGAGTCCAGATACAGTGAGTGAAGCTTGTGTGATGATACAATCATTTTTTAGACGTTAGACTTCCTAACTTCTATTGAGGAACTATTGATCGAGTCTGACTACTAACACTCACCCTCCAGCCAAAGACATGTGTGGAATTCTCGGATTGTGTCTAGCTGACCAGACCGCTAAGGCTGGCCCAGAGCTCTTCGATGGAGCTTTGTTTCTCCAGCACCGTGGACAGGATGCTGCTGGTATCACCACTTCTGGGCCTGGAGGCCGCTTCCACCAGTGCAAAGGCAACGGTATGGCAAGAGATGTCTTCACCAAGGAAAGACTCACTGGTCTCGTGGGAAACGTTGGTATCGCCCATCTCAGATACCCAACTGCTGGTTCGTCTTCTGGCTCTGAAGCACAACCGTTCTACGTGAACTCCCCGTATGGAATATCGTTGGCCCATAATGGTAACCTGGTCAACACCAGAGAGCTTAGAAAGTTTTTGGATGAAGAGGTCCACAGACACATCAACACCGACTCGGATTCTGAACTCCTGTTGAACGTATTTGCTAATGAACTTGGGAACTACAACAAGGCAAGAGTAAACAACGATGATATCTTCCATGCCCTCGAAGGCATGTACAACCGTTGTCGTGGAGCGTACGCCTGCGTTGGTCTTCTAGCCGGTTACGGACTCTTCGCCTTCAGAGACCCTAACGGTGTCAGACCTGTGCTTTTTGGTGAGCGTGAGAACGAGGATGGTTCCAAAGATTACATGGTTGCATCGGAGTCTGTTGTTTTGAAAGCACATAACTTCAAGAAATTCAGAGATTTATTGCCAGGTGAAGCAGTGATTATTCAGAAGACAGGAACTGTTGAGTTCAGACAGGTGATTCCACTCAAAAACTACACACCAGACATTTTCGAATACGTCTATTTTGCAAGACCAGACTCTGTTCTTGACGGGATCTCCGTTTATCACACTAGACTGGAAATGGGAGCAAAACTTGCTGAGAACTTGAAGAATAATGTGTTTAAGGGTGTGGATATTGCAAATGAGATCGATGTTGTTATACCTGTCCCAGATACATCCAGAAACACAGCATTGGAGTGTGCTGTGCAACTCAAGCTACCCTTCAGAGAGGGATTTGTCAAGAACACATATGTGGGGAGAACATTCATCATGCCAGATCAGAAGAAAAGAGTATCTTCAGTCAGAAGAAAACTCAATGCAATGGAATCTGAGTTCAAGGGCAGAAGCGTTTTGCTTGTCGATGACTCTATTGTCAGAGGAACAACTTCCAAGGAGATCATTCAAATGGCGAGGGAAGCTGGTGCCAAGAAGGTTTATTTTGCTTCAGCAGCTCCAGCCATCAGACACAACCATATTTATGGTATTGATTTGGCAGACACCAAGGCTCTTGTTGCTTACAACAGAACTGAGGATGAGGTTGCCGAATACCTTGGAGCAGATAAGGTCATCTACCAGACATTGGAAGACCTCATATCGTGTGTCCAGTCGGATAACAAGAAAATCACCGGGTTTGAAGTTGGTGTGTTCACTGGTGATTACATCACTGGAGTTGAAGAGGGATACTTGGAAGAGCTCGAGCTCATGAGAGCTCGCAACCAGAAGATTAACGGCGAGGACGCAAAGGCTGAGGTTGACATTGGTATTTACAACCTTGGTGACTACAAGTGACTTAATTACTCATGATAGATTTTTTTTTTTTTACTAATGACTTATATAGTATAGAAGCAACATGAGTTTCTCTAGAGTGTCCACTGCCAACTAGTAGGCAAGCTTAAAAGTAGATGGAGACATGTGTATATACAAGTGTCCTGAACACCTATTTCTCAATGGCCCAATGGGAGCGTAGGGTGTATCGTCCGTAAGTTCCAACCTCCCAAGCTGGTTCCCAGCCCCCCCAGGCTATCGCGGAGATGGAACGAAGAAGAAAAGTGGTGTAAGGCCTAGCACGTTGCGCTTTTGGAACCAGAGACTGCAGTGCACTATAGTCTACACTACCATCGGAGATCTGAGATGTTCTCTCTGGGGGAAAGTTCATCGAATAAGACAACGGAAACAGTTGTATTTGTCAGTAGTGAGTGTACACATATACTTGAATCTGACGTGTTCGGTGCTAACAACTTCACAAGATGGACACGCCAAAGCGCAGAGCGCTGTGATCTCCAAGGTACCTCACATCGAGTCGACGAGCCAGAACTTCCATTTAGGTTACACTTATGCCAATTTCGGAGGTGGCGACGCTCTTCTCAACATTTATACATTGGAGTCTCTGTCGCCTGGGGTGCGTTCGCTGGTGAATAGGGAGGCCAACCTTGTGGTGATGCTGCTCGACTACGAGGAGGGAGATCCTCATGCGTGGGTGGAGACGCTGCTACGCCTCTGCAGGCACCTCAAAACTCCCAGTCCCAAAGCATTGGTTGTGGTGATGAACGAACGAAGCACATACTTCTACAGTCAGGATACACACGAACATATACAACTTGCCATCAGATGTATATGCCACGCGGAGGGCTTCTCTCTTGCCTACTCATCAGATCCTAGCACTGTGGCTCGTGTTCTTACCTCGATTGTTGGGCTTGAGCGTCTCCAGATTAAGACAACGGACGCCAGAGACTTCTTTATAGAAGCAGGTGGAGACTCGTGGGCAAAGATTGCAGCCCTTGATGGTACAGTGACACCGGATGTGCTTGAAGATCGTGCCAGGAGATGGCAGAAAGATGGCTCCGAACTCAGGATGCTCTACGCGGACAAAGTGGCTTCCTCAAGGGCGGGTGAAGCCACGAACAAGTCCACACTGGAGGCTCGAGATGATCCAGTGCCATCTCTGAGTGAGTTCCTAACAGCACTTTCCAGGAAATAAACAAGGATGTGCTAGTAGATATGATAGAGAAAATGTTGTAGTGCAGGTATATTGATGGCCGTGCGCGCTGACGGTTGTTTGATATTCCCAGACTGGCGTTCACGGAAAAAATTCAATGCTGGAGATCCATATGTCATACCCCATATACACTATTTACACCCACTCAAAATCCGATACCCTATAACCAGACCCACCATCATCATCTTTCATCGCCATCATTATCACAAAGAGTGCATTCTGACAAAAGACCAACCACTGACAATGACAGGTCTAGATGACGTGGCAAATATCGATATCAACAACACCTTACATGATGAGGAGAAGACACGCAGGCTAATCCACATGGCCAAGAGGAGAAGGTCCAGTGCAGCAGCACACCCCGCCACCCCGCTTGTCAAACCCAAGAAGAAGAATCATGGACCGCCCGCATTAGAGCTTGAAAATGTCAACAACGCATCCAGAGAGTTCAAGTTCTCCACACTCCGCGATGTCATACTCTTTTCACTACAGGCATCCGACAACTGTCCCAAGTACATCAAGATAAAGAACAGAGCAGAGTTGAGTCGTGTTGTTCTTGTGGTGATTCCAGGACTTGATGCGACATTAACGTTTGGAGTTAAGGACACCAACACACCGCTTCAAGCTCTCTCAAACGTTGACCCCGAGCTTTCTTTCATCACAAAGCAGTTCCAGAACATGGTACTGTTAAGCGCACCTGGCGATAGAGACTCCATATATCCACTTTTAAGGACACTGGCGATCAGACCATTCACCAAGGCCGAAAAAATCAGAATCACACACCAATTGAAAGAAACAAAAGTTGACCTCCCTGATCTGGTGATGAATTATGATGAACTTGTTACCAACGATTATCCAGTGCACCCAAGTATGAACGTTGAGGCAACAGAGAATTCCGAAGCTGGATGGGTCAATACAGTTCCCTTCGAACACCAAGGGTCATGTGCATTCGCCCTTGATTGTGAAATGTGTGAAACAGCTTCAGGAAAAGTGCTCGCACGCGTGTCGCTGGTTGATTTCGATGAGAATGTTATTATGGACGAGTTTGTGAAACCAGATGAGGAAATTATCGACTACTTGACTAAATACAGTGGAATTACAGAGGAAATCCTATCTGGGGTCACCAATACACTGCAAGATGTCCAACAAAAAATTCTCAGAACTGTCAGCTCAAAAGACTTTCTTATTGGCCACTCACTGGAAAACGATTTGAAAGTGATGAAGATTCGTCATCCAAGCATCATTGATACAGCACTGATCTTTGAGCATCCAAGGGGTCCGCCTTTCAAGTCGTCATTGAAGTATCTTGCTAAACAGCATCTTCAGAAGGTTATACAGGAGGGGGAGCACGACTCAGTGGAGGATGCAAAAGCTTGTCTCGATCTTGTTAAACTGAAATTGGTCGAAGGTGGTTTACTAGGAAAGGTTGTTGATGGGCAGCCAATATTCGATGATCTATCAAAAATTGAGAAACAAGCTGTTTTCATTGACCAGACAAGAGTGCAACCCAACCAAGACAAGTACATTCAGTGCGCTGATGAAGATGAGATTGTCAATGAAGTTGTTGAAAAGTCCAAGACGAATCACTTGGTTATTGCTAACCTGAAGGCCGATCCAACAAATCTACCCGCACTGAACGGAAGACTTTCAAAGATTTATAGAAACCTACCGACAAAGACCCATCTGATTATAGCATCTGGAAGTGGGGACCAGACAGAGATGCGCAGGATGGCCACGTTGAAGAGAAGTTCACCTGACACGTGGGGAAAGAGCGATGAGGAGGAACTACGTGAGCTCACAAAATCTGCAAGATTAGGTGTGTGCTTCTTCAAGATCGTGTTTTGAGCTCAGAGCTTCAGTATAGAATAATAACTAAATCATCAACTCTCAGTGGTTGGGGCAGCCGACTTAGACAGCCCAGGAATGGAATCCTCTGTAGCAACAGCACCTCTGATAGCATCCGCACTTAAACCAGGATTGGCCGTTGTTGGCACGTCTGGGCGCTTGTCGGTGGAGTAGACATCAAGGTCAATGAAGTCGTCCTCATCCCCGTCCACTAACGCCTGATAATTTGTATCGGGCATCCAAGTTTTAATGGAAAATTCGAGCTTCTGTGATGCTTCGGGGGTCTCTCTTTCTTCACCGAAGGGTGTTGGAGTTCCACTTGAAGATGGAACCCCCGCCGTTGTACTTGTTGTAGTAGTTGTTGTTGTTGTTGCAGCAGCAGGGGTAGTTGTTGTTGACTTGACAGGTGTGTACCAGTCCCTCTTCCAGTGCTTGTCCTGTGGCTCGGAGCTGAACCCGGCGGTATTCGCACTCCTCACAAGGGATTGTCCATAAAGTGTTTGCCTAACAGACATTCTCGAGTTACTGGCAGCGTGTATGTTGGAACGGGATCCGGTGACACGGACACGTAACCACACGCCTACCTATATGAAGCTGGTGGGTGATTCGTGAACCAGCGGGCGAAAAAGCAGGCGGAGATCCAAAATGGTGTGCGGATGTTTTTTCGATCAACCGTTTTGAGATTGTGACCAAAGGGTTCGCTACAGCGTATGTACAACCACCACATTCTCCGCCAATAACAAGAAACCACTACTGAGGGCTTCCGCCAAACAACCGCAGCGGCTCGCTTGAACATGGCCTCCAAGAAAAGGACCGGCCTTGCCAATGAGGAGGACGACTTCACCGCGGCGCTCAGCATGGGCGAAGGTGGTACCGGCGGCTTCAACTTGAGTGGCTTGGCTGACATGCAAACAGAGCATGCTGAGGATGCCATTGATTTTGAGGACGAGGACGAGCTTGCTGATGATGAGCTTCCAGAAGAAGAGCCTGCTTCCACAAACCCTGTCGCTCCAGATGATGGTGACGACTTCTTCAATGATCTTGAGGGTGCAGCCACCGGTGATTTTGGAAGCAACAACATGGGCGATGATGACGATGGGGAAGACAAACCGGGATCACGGAGAAATGGGTCATGGGACAAAGCTCAACAAGAAGTGCGCCAAGAACAACTTCTCAAATACTACTATCCTTCATTCAAGAAAAATGCAGTTTTGAACATGAACTCTGTGTTCGGTCCTCAGCCGTCATGGTACCCGTATCACCAACCGCCCTTTCTCAGACCATTGGTTCCACTGAAGATCTCTTTGGAGGCTGAACCTGACCAAAGAAGACTTTTCAGGTCCACACTTTCTCATTCACAATCAAGCAAGGATAAGAGAGTTGTTCAGATCGAGGAAGAGCTCTTCGAGACTGGTGCCACTGAAAAGAAGAGAAAAACTGTGAGGTTGGATGAAGAGTTAACTTTGGCCACATACGAATGGGACTACGATGTGATTGTGGGTGACAAACCCGAAGAGGCCATCTTGAAAGGCCACAGTAAGGAACTTTTAAATGACCAGCTCTTTGATGACTACGATGACGATCTGATATTTGATGGGCAGATATCAACCAAGCTTCAGCTTGACCTCAATGATCCGAACCTTCTCTTTGTTGATCAGCAGAAATCTAATACTGCTAACGGTGCAATCTCACTCGTTCCAACAAGTGAAAAACTTCTCAAATCCAAATTCAACATATCAAACGATCAAAACTATGATCTCCTGAAAGAAAATTACCACAGCAAAGTCAGGTCGACGGTTGGAAATCTCAACGTGGAACATGCTCTTCCAGCAATCAGGCTTCAATCTCCATTCTATAAAGTGAGACTGACAAGAAACGAGCTCCGTGACTTCCATAGAACGAGCTTCAAAGTCAGGGCTGGTCAGTTAATGCAATTTTCAAAGTTGAAGCTCAGAAAGAAGAAGAAAGACAGAGGAAAGGAGATCAGAGAGAGCTTCGCCAAAACCACGGACTTGTCTCTCGCCGATACGGCACATACACTATTATTTGAGCATACAGAACAGGTTCCTATTGTTCTCTCGAAATTTGGCATGGGAAGCAAGCTCATCAATTACTACAGAAAGAAGCATGAAGATGATACATCGAGACCAAAGCTTCCTCTCGGAGAAACGCATGTTCTTGGTGTTCAGGATAAATCACCATTCTGGAACTTTGGATTTGTTGAGCCAGGCAACGTTGTTCCCACACTTTACAACCAGCTTATCAGAGCACCTGTGTTCAAACATGAACCGGCAAGCACTGATTTCCTTTTGATTAAAAGTACGGGTGGTGGTGTCTCACAAAAGTTTTTTATCAAGAGCATCCCTCATATGTTTGTGGTGGGTCAGCTTTTGCCAGTCACTGATATCCCAGGGCCACATTCGAGAAAGGTCACGACAGCAAGCAAAAACAGAATGAAGATGATTGTCTACAGAGTGTTGAAAAGAACCTCAGAACAGAGATTATTGGTCAAGGATATATCCATCCATTTCCCAGAATACAACGACATGCAAAACAGACAGAGACTCAAGGAGTTCATGGAATACCAACGTACTGGCGAGGATCAAGGTTTCTGGAAATTGAAAGAGGAATTACCTACAGAGAGACTCATTACGCCTGATGATTTGACACTTCTGGAATCCATGCAGGTTGGACAACAGTACATGGAGGACCTGGAGTTTTACTCCAATGAAGGTGAAATCCCAGATGACTCTTCAATATGGAATCTTACAAAGAACTTCATCAATGCTACTCAGGGAAAGGCAATGTTGCAATTGACCGGGGACCCGGAAGGGAAGTATATTTCATTCCAAAAGACTTCAATGAAGGGCGGATTTAAAAGTTTCGAGTCTAATGGGCACAGTTACAATGTTGCACTGCAACAAAAGGCCTATGATGATGAGATCTCGAAGGCGTGGTACACCCAGCAAAAGATACTTTCCGGTGACGTGCCAATTTCCAAACAAGAGAAACCACGCAGTGACTCTACCAATAAAAGCATGGATTCGCCAAAATTCCTCAAGATTTCGAGAATGGTCACAGACGCAAACGGTACTAGACAAAGAACCCATGAGATTGTGAAGGATCCGGAAGTGATAAGAGCATATATCAAGCGTCGTGAGAAGATGGAGGAGGATATTGATCCTGAGGAGGTCAAGGTTACCAATGACGAAGAGAAAAATCTGAAGACAAAGAAGCTTCTTGAAGAGAGATTGGCCAAGCTTGAGAAAAACCAAGAACGCCGTAACCAGAGAAAAGCCCAGAGAGAGAATTTGAGTGCTAGAGGTGCCGGAAAGGGGAAAAGTACAAGCAGAAGGTGTGCTACATGTGGTGCAATTGGACATATCAGAACCAACAAGTCTTGTCCTATGTATGACGAATCCAACCAGTGACCGTTTTATAAATTTACCAATGAATGATGTTTGGACAAAACTCTGACAGTAGTTGCTCTTGATCAGGATGAGAAGCAAAACCCACAACACCCCTATCGTTGTCCTCCTTTATACAGAAGATGACTGGTGAAACGTTTGGATCGAACGTCTTCGCAATATTTTTGGTGATTGTTTTCACTTTTCCTCTAACATCACAGCTTGGTCCACCTATAGCTGTGACTTCGGTGATGCTTGTGTTTGAAATGAGGGAAAACTGAGGTGTGCAGTGAAACCAGTCGTAGTTCATCTTTGTCGAGTGCTTGAAGTATTCCACACCGGCAACGATTGACAACGCAACAAGCGTCACTTTGAGGAGAACAAAAATGCGATCCAGGCCCATGTTCTTGGTGAAGTCACAAGAACTAATCTTTGATTCAAGGGTATACTGCTGTTGAGAGACTGATCCAAACTAGCGCAATTATAGTATCTCTCGGGGATCAAACTAGAGCTAATATTTCGGAATTTCCGGATGCGATTATAATTTGCGACCAGTAAGAGACACGCGCGATTTGACAGATCCATGTCGAAAGTTAGTTAAAACTGATCTACAAAAAGGCAGCAACTAAAATACGCAATTATGATATTGGATAGAAATAAAAACCACCAAACGGTGTAGAAGACGTGTCAAGTAGGTGCTTGCAAGAAGGGTTCCCAGTTGAACGGGCAATTAGATGATAGTGTACTTACCCTCGAGCCAAGCGTTGAAGAAATCAAGGGAGTTTTCTGGCTGGTCATAAGGAACCATGTGGCCAGCACCGTAAACTCTCAAAAAGGTAAACTTGTCAAAGTTCTTGACCTGGCCTGCCTCTTTGCCATTGACACTCCAAGGCTTGACCTTGGCAGAGCCGAAGTCTTGAGTACCTGACCATGGCAACACGTTTGTCCAGGCCTCGTTACCCAACCAGTTACAGATGAAATCTTTGTCACCAGCATAGATCAACACTGGCAAGTCTGCTTCCAAGAGCTCAATAACCTTCTGGTGGTATGGTTTCATCCAATCACCAGCAAACATGAAGTTTCTGTTGACGTCAAAGTTACAGCCCTCATAAGAGTCGACCTCAGCACCCAAGGCCTCCTTAACCTCCGGCTTGTTCAAGTACTCGTCAATGTAATCCAAAGCAGTGTAGCAGAGAGATCCACCCTCGCAGTCTTCTCTGATATCATACACATTACGTCCGGTTTTCTGGTATGGACCAAGTTGACCGTTGTTACAGTAGATAGCAGCTGGCACACAAGACCAAGCAGAGCCCGAGTTGTAACATGATTCAATCAATCCCAGACAGCGATCCAAGTTTGCCTCCATGCCCTGGCACTCCGCTTCAGGTAGGACTGATGGTTCACCGCCTTCCCCACAAGCCATTGGCTCGTAGTACTTGTACTGAGTCAATGGATCAGTCAACCCGTTGCCGATAAGAACAGACGTCAAATTGAAGTTTCTCTCTGGGTGTGACAAGATCTCAGATGCGAAAACTGGAATGTAATGACCTGCATAAGACTCACCGGCAATATGGAAATCCAATGACTTGTACTCTGGGAACTGTTGGAAAAACAACTCCAAAAAGGCGTACACATCCTCACCAGCAGCAATGGTGTTTGACACAGACGAAGAGGAGTAAGAGTATCCAACATTCACTGGCTGGTCCAAGAAAATGACAGAAGCGTTGGAGTTCCATGAGTGTGGGTTGTGGATTGGCTTGATGTCCTTTCCAATGGAGGCTGGTCCCAACTCGAAGAAGAGACCTGTCAAAGAGGAGCAACCTGGACCTCCGTTCAACCACAAGACAATTGGGTCGTTCTTTGGGTCATTTCTTGACTCAAAAAAGTAGTAAAAGAAATGCTTGTCCTCGTCTTCAATATCCAAGTAGCCTGAGTATTGCTTCACGGTATCAATTCCCAATGAATCAGGGGTGTTCTTGACTCTCAAGGCGTAGTTTGGCAATTCAGCGTTCTGCACGTGGAAGTCCCAGTTGGAGGACTTCTTGGCTGTTTTTGGTGGGGAAAAGAACTGCAACATCTGAGTAGCCTGTGGGAACTTCATGGTCATCTCGGACCAGAGTGTCTTCACATCCTGTGGCAATGAATCGACCTTCACGTTCAAGGCCTCTGCGGCCTTGCCCAAGATGTCGTAGGAGAACAAGGACTGCTGGACGGAAGCGGCCTGCGAGAGCTGAGCAGTGGCAGCGAGGGCACCCACAACGGTTGCTGAGTTGAGCTTCATGGTGTGGTGGCAAAAAGCTAGTTTGGCGGATGCTTGTCTATTGGGTGGGTTGGCGGGTAGTTAGTTGGTGGTTTTGTGTATACTATCTTTTTGGCCCCAGCCCCCAGCCCCCGTTAGCTAGCCCGGGGTGGCGTAACTCTTATAAAGTGCCGTGGCCCCGCATTAATTCGCGAACTCGCAATCTGGATGCTGCGCTGCAATGCTGCAATGCTGCAATCAGCCGGTGCCACGGCCACAGGCGGCAGCAAGCCACCCCCCCCGTTGATAGTGAAAGACTGGAGACCCCATAGTCTAGACCGGCCGGGGCTCGAGACTCGGACTAAAACAACCAGCCTGAGGCTAACCAACATCGATACATCTTCTGCTACAAGTTTGTGATGGAGCATCAATGGGAGTTTGAAAGGGACTTTAATTTATTTCACGGCCTGAAGTTGCCTCAGTGCGTAGTGGTGCTTTTAAAAAAGTGCACCGTCTAGGATCTTGACGGCCTCCACAACCTTCTCGTCCTGGAATCTGAAACCTGTTAGCTGAAGTGCGATAGGAGCGTTGACGTAATCGCTGGCCTTAAAGTCCGGAACGATCGAAGGTCCGGTGGTATCCAAGGCTGTGTCGTAGGTGAGTCCAGTCTTGAAGATGACATTTGGGAAGTCAATCAAGTTGAAGATCGAGCTGTAGTTCCAATGTGTCAAGTTCTTTGGCACCTCTGCAACGTTTGGACTAGTTGGACTCACAAGGAAGTCAATACCTTCGTCCTGGAACAAGCGGTGCACATATAACTTGAACTCCTCTTTCAAGATGTTGTTCACAAGAATATCGTTTGGTTCTGGGTTGGCGAAGTTCAAGAACACCTCGGTCAAAGGCAACAATGGCTCACCAGAAGCGGCAAAAAGTTTCTCATGGGTTGGTCTGGATTGGCCATAGATATGCAAGGTCTGCTTGAAAGCCTCTTTCATCTTGTCATGATCAATGGAGATGACCTTCACCTTGATGTTTTTCGAGGTGAGCTTCTCTTGAACGTACTTCAACCCCCTAGTGATAGCAGCGGATGGATCAACAATTGTATCGGTCATCAAGAAACCAAAAGTGATATCCTCCTTGCTCAATTCGGCTTTCTCCCATTTCAATGGAATCATATTCGGATCATAGTTCCATGGCTGGCCACCATTAATGTAGTGCTCCATGTAATAATCCAAGTCCTCCATGGTCTTTGTTAGTGGACCCTGGGATGAGAAGATAGACTCCTGGCCAGCACCACCCGAGAGAGAGTTCAAGCCAGTGACCCTTTTTGTAGTTGGTCTGATTCCATACAACCCACAGAATGCAGCTGGAACTCTGATAGAACCACCAATGTCAGATCCAACACCGATGACAGAAGCACCAAGTGCAACAGCAGCAGACTCACCACCACTGGAGCCACCAGGACTGAGTTTTCTGTTGAAAGGATTTGTTGTTCTGCCCGTGATGTTGTTGTCAGTATCCAAATGCATCACACTCTGTGGCTGATTGGTTCTGACATAGAACACAGCACCCAATTTTCTCAAGATCTGAATAGAGATGGATTCGTCTCTTGGTCCAGTCCCGATGTGGTTATCCAAGTAACAGACATAGCCGGCAGTCGTCACCTTCCCACCATATTTCATGAGCTCCTTCAAGGAGATTGGGAGACCGTGGAAAGGCCCGACAAGTTCACCATTGTGATCTTCTCTGTACTTGTCAAGCTCCTTTGCCCTTTCAAGACCCTCATCAATGAACAGCTCCATGGCATAGTTGGTGAAGATTTGTCCAATGGCGCCTCTTTTGGAAAAAGCTTGAAAGATCTCCACAGCGGACCACTCACCAGATTTTTGCTTAGCAATAAGCTCTTTGGCAGTGGAGTTGGTGATCTCCTTCTCCTTCGGGGTGATGATCTTCTCCAGGGCCTCAACGGCATTGAAGTTCTCTGCTGTGTGGTCGATACCCTCCACATATTTCATATAAGGCTCCACCTGCTTCTGGAGAGCAGCACGATAAGCTTCGATCTTTGGCACCCACTTCTGCTCGTAGTCTGGGGATGTTGCACCTTCAACCGGGATGGACGTCGTCATTGCTTCGGGATAATCAGGGGACAGGTCTTCGGGTGGAGGGGCGAGAATTTGTTTGGAAAGGTGGCGTTACGTGGGCGGGTGTTGGGCTTTATATACGCCCCTGATTTGCTGTTTGCAGATGTCTGACTCGCACTCGGCTATAGGAGTCTGATTTCGAAAGCTCACCTTATTCTTGATCTCTGTCTCTATGCTGCGGTTGCCTCTCCAAGATAGCGCCCGCCGTCTTTCATGCGGGGTGCGCGCTGTCCTCATTAGGTATTCCGACACCGATTGGTTACAGAGCCCTGGCCGAAGCTGGGCCCAGGTTTCGCGTTTTCGCGTTTTCGCGGATTAACCCGGCTATAGCGCTGTGTATAGCTGGTCTTGTTGTGATGGTTAGTTGGGGGCATCGGTTGTTGTTGTTGTTCTTCTAGTAGCATACCTCGTGACTTGTCCTCGACCGCTGCACACGACGCCCAATGATCGTACCCACCATCGTGTTCTCTGTTCTGGCACTGATAGCCGCTATAGGGGCCCTCAACAGGTTTCTCTCTCTGAGAAAGCAGCCCAGTGCGCTCTTCTTCATCCTGGAGGTCATCGCCATCTACATTCCAATCTCCATTGTCTTCCTTCTGCCGTTGGACATCCTCTCGTCGAATGAAGACAGCACAGGCCTACACAGCGTGCTGTACTTGAGCCCCAAGTATATCCTTTTGCTATGGAAGTTTGACTACTGGTCGGCCTTCGTGCTCATGTGGGCCCTCTTGCCGTTTGTTCAAGAGTACTACCGCTCGGGAGAGTTCACCCCTGCAACAAGACTGAAGGATTCCATCAGAAATAACCTGAAGTTCCAGTTAATTGTTGGAGGGATATCTGCTGTGGGTCTCACATACTTCTTCTTCAGATTCGGTTTCACTTTCCAGACCTTCAAGGATCTCTTGATTGCGCTGTCACACAGTTACTCATTGGTTTTGTCACTTTGGCTCATGTCACATGGCCTCATCACCATACCCCGTCGCCGATTACTCAACAATCTTAACCTATCTCATCAACTGGAGACCCTCTATTTTGAGCTCCCCAAGATTCACGATGAGTTGACTGACTCAACATATAACTACAAGGATATTTGCTCCATCATCAAGTCCCTTGAGGCGATTCCTAATATCGATCAAAGTGTTTTCAAGCACGAGGTTGAAAAACTTGTCAAACATGTTCCGCCAGGTGAGGAGCTGGACCTAAGAAACCATGTGAGAACTACACAGTACACTATGATTGAACAGATAAGCCATTCAATTCTTTCCAAGCTCCATCGCACTTTGAAATCAGAAACGACAAATTACAAGTCATCACTGTTTGAGTTTAACAGAGCCAAATTGGAGATCTTGAGGTTGGAAGATATAGTTGAGTCTAAGAGCAGCTGTAGTCTCAAGTTCCGCTATGGCTCAAACTACATCAAAAATGAGAAACTGAACTTCTTGGCCCATGTATATCTTGTTCCGTTTGTGAACATCTCACTTGCATGTGCTCTATTTCTGCTTTCCTTCACAATCATTGAAAGTGAAGTACTTCATTCCACAAAATTGTCAATCATCAATATTCTCATGACTTCAAATATTTCTTCGACACTCAAGTTCTTCATATCGATTGTGGTTTTGACGTATATGGTGTTTTGCTCTCTCATATCACTCACCAGAATCAAGCTATTTAAGATGTACCATCTGTTCCCCAAGGAGTCAAACCCAGTCAGTGTTGTTTTCTTTACCATGTATTCCAACAGACTCACCATACCACTCTCTTATAACTTTTTGACCTTACTTCAATCCACAAGGGTGCGCTCTCAATTTGACGAGTTCCTTGGCAAATCGATCAATCTGAGTGTTTTGGGTGGGTTCTTCAACACAACATTGCCAAGACTCATCATTATCCCCATACTATTTGCATCGCTTAATGTCTTTGACAAAGTGAGAAAGAAATTAACATCAGATTATCTGGACGCCTTTGACAGCGATGAAGAGGATGGTGGAGATGTGGGGAAACGAGCTAACACCATCAAGGCTGGAAAGGCAATCATACAACGCGAAACAGGACCATACTCACTCAGTCGTTCGAGAAGAACATTCGACCCATCTCCAAATACATTTGATGAAAATGATGCTGAATCTCTGGTTGCTGAAGAACGAGACAGTGGATATAATCAGGGATCGTTCGCTTTGTCCAATTTTGGCAAGTGGTTTGCCAGTCGCAAGTCAAATAGCGGCGAGTTACAAATTGTCTGATAAGTATACACGTTACAGGTTAACAAGATATATGATATGATATGATGCACTGATGTTATCATGCTAACAATGCAGTTTTATGATCAGGACTCCCCGTAAATAACTCAAAGCTTAGCCACTGATAAATAAAACAGGCATCAAAGAACAGTGTTACTGCGCTTAGCCCCAGCTTTCCACTGTTATTGATAAGTATATCAACATTCAAATGGCCGGTAGCAATGTACGAGTCCAAAAACAGCTGCGCTATTGAGAGCACTCCTCCAGTGGAATCTAAAAAGATTGTGATCATACTGAATCCAACAACGGATCTTCTCTTGTGATTGTGGATTAGTTGCGGAATGTACTTGATGATACTCATGAGAATCTTGATATACGAAAGAAGGAGGGCAAAGTCCAACAAAGATAGCATCCCCTCTGATCCTTCTGGTGATCCCAGCAGAGAGTACGCAGACGCTATAATGATCAAAACCACACACATGATGATCTTTGTGATTCTTTTTGGGGTTGTGCTTCTTTTCTTAAACCCCCAGAGATAGAGCTGGGACGTGGTGATACAGGTAAGCAGCAACCCATGCGTCGAGTAGAACAAATCGATGGTGGTTAATAGTGGGAAGTATCCATGCTCCTCATGATACATTGTACGAACCTCCGTGTTGAACAACATAAGCGACATCGATAAGATCAGTGACACGTAACCAAGAATGTTCAGAAAAAGGAAGTCCACGGAGAGACCATCTGAAGATTTCAGCTTATAGTTGAGTAGAAGTGGAGGATAGAATGAAATACTCTTGTGATCTTGGTTAGATTCTTCAACAGAAGGTGTGACAACGTGACAAGCCACAAGAATCTGTAGTTATCTTCGTGTGGCTAAGACTGGACCAGTAACATACCCATGCGAAGACATATGATGCTCCAATAATCTCGGAGAGCAGTTTGAGGGAGGCCATCTCGATGTAAGCTTGTCTGTCGACAATTGCATTCGGGAATACTCGATTTCTGCTCTTCAAGTCTTCGGTACGTGCCAGTAGTAGTAGCCATATTGTACGCAGTAGCGGCAGGGCAGGGTCGATCCTGGTTCAAGTTTCCTAATCGCGAACGCACACGCAGCTTGATATTCAAAGAGAAGTCACGTGCCCAGAGTCTCGCCCCGGAGTCTCGGAGCCACGGAGCCACCTCCACACTGATGACAACAAGGCAGCGATCATCGTCAAGTTCAAGGGCCAAACTGCCGCTGCCCCGACCACATTTCTCCACCTTCCTCGTCTCACCTCTGGACTTTGTAACTTCTGGCTACACAGTGGGCTTCCCGCTAAACACACGGCGCACCCCATACCACATTGTCCTCCGACCTCTGGCGAACTCAGCATCGGCAACACTTTATAGCAAGCAGGAGCCCTTTTCAGTGTTGACGCCTCCAGGAGAAACAAGCAAACATTTACCCCACGGCGGCAACTGACGGCGCCACCCAATCTGATATCAAAGCACTTCAATGACAACATCTTTGCTCAGATCACAGATTGCCAAATGCGCAAAGCTCTCCCCCACAGCCATTTCCTTGAAGGAGATGGTACAAATGGGCCAAACACCAACCGAGGCTTCGTTGTACAAGGCTAACCAGTTCATCGTTAGGGAGCTTCCTATACGGCTCGCGCATAGGATAGAAGAGTTGGATACTCTACCAAACGGCTTGAATGAAATGCATTCCATCAACAAAGTCAAAGACTGGTACATCAAATCCTTCGATGATTTGACCAGAATTCAGGAGAATGAAGAGAAGTCACTGGCCAAATCCAGCTACAACAGAGATGTGACAGAGTCTTTGAAGATCATCAAGAAAAGACACGATCCCACAGTTGCAACAGTGGCACAAGGTGTGATTGAGTGGAAGCACAGCAAAAAACAGAACATTATTGACCACTCAATCCAATCATTCCTTGATAGGTTCTACATGTCTCGAATCGGAATCAGAATGCTCATTGGCCAGAACATTGCTATCAACGACGAGCCGCCGAGGAAAGACTGGGTTGGTGTTATTTGCACGGATACAAATGTCAAGGAGGTTGCACAAGATGCAATTGACAATGCTCGTTTCATATGTGAGGATTACTATGGGTTGTTTGAGGCACCACACGTGGAGCTCTTCTGTGCGGATGACCTTTCGCTTACTTATGTTCCTGGCCATTTGATGCATATGCTCTTTGAAGTGTTGAAAAACTCTCTTAGAGCAACGGTTGAAACTCAAGTGAGGAGAAATAGGGACCAAGGGTCACCGATAGCGGATATATCAGACTTGGTGTTCCCTCCTGTCAAATTGATTGTTGCCGAGGGAAAAGAAGACATTACAATCAAGATCAGTGATGAAGGGGGTGGTATTGCAAGGAGCGCAGTCCCACTTGTTTGGACGTATCTCTACACAACAATGGAGGAGACCCCAGACCTGGATCCTAGTTATAATAAAACTGACTTCAGGGCCCCAATGGCTGGCTTCGGGTATGGACTTGCTCTGAGTCGTTTGTACGCCAGATACTTTGGTGGAGATTTAAAGCTCATCTCGATGGAGGGTTATGGAACCGATGTGTATCTGCATTTGAACAAGCTGGACACAAGTGAGACTTTGCAGTGACTGTTAGTTGGTGAATTCTGAGAAATTGAAAAAAGCTGCAATCAGCAACATTGAACGTATTTATTGATGTAGAGGAATGAAACAGTAGTGGTACCAGCGAGATAATAGCAATTTGTTAAAGAGATCACGTGAGCGCGCTTGTGCGCGGCCTGGAGCTTGTCAAGAAGTTTCCGCTCGTCTCTCGGCTCACTATGTCCACCAGCTGGCTTCCGTATTGACACGCACAGCGCCAGTCGCCAACGCACTCTGAAGGCTCAAGAACTTCCCAGGGTAACAATCGTAATGTTGGGGAGTGCACGCGCACCGATTAGTGGTTCCCGTCCGAAGTTGCAGCAGGCACGGGAGGAGCTGACGAACAGCCGCTACAACCTCACAGAACCCAAGGAAGTCTACCCGCTGGACGGGTCTGCACCACCCCAGGCGACTGCGAGATATCCTGACTTCATCTCTTGGAAGCACACAGCCGATGAGGACATGATAGCGGAAGGACATCTGCAAAAGGGCTACTTCGAGGTTCCACACGTTGGAAACGAACTGCTCTCAGCGAGAAACATCATGCACCAGCTTCTACGCTCCAAGAACTCACTCGACGAGCTCTCCTCCAATCTCATCAAGGCCATTGACGTCCACTCAACCAATAGCAGGGTGGGTCAAGGATCATACAAACCGCCACCACGAGTCACACTCACAGATCAGAAACGAGAAGCATGGCTTAGAGACCTGGCTCAGAATAGCGTGCCACTAAGGAAGTTGGCCCGCACGATACCACACGGCGTGAGAAACAAACAGCTACTCGACCAGTGCCTCTCAAAAAACGTTCCAATGAACAGGGCCGTATGGTTTGTCCGCTGTGTTAGCACGAATGAGTTACGTCAGCTGAAGAGAAAGGGGGGCTCAAATATTGAACTTCAGTGGGTTCAAGAGTGGACGACTCAAGTTGTGGAGTTTGTTGAAAAGCTGTCACACGAGTATCTCAGATTTGAAACATTCCAACAAGCTACCGAAAGTTGGAAACTGAAGATATCATACATGATACGCTTCATATCAAATCTCTTTGTTGAGGGCCTTCTGGACAAGGAACTTTTCAAAGGATGGATCATCAGGTTTTTCAAATCATGCAAGATTTTTGAGCTGCCCTTATCGCTCACATGGGTCAAGATGTTCTGGGACGAAATCTGCAAGACGGACTACTTGACAAAAGAGCTCACTGAATCGCTGATACAAAAATATGAGAAAGTTGAACGGCTCAAAAGCATGCTGGATGCCAAAGAAATCACAGTGACTGACTCAAAGCTGAACGAAAGCATTAAAGAAAGACTTTTAAGTGATCTTAAAAAACTGGTTATGACATCATTCGAGAACTCTGTGGACAACTTTATCCTTCCAAACAGCTGGACACAACTGGAACCTACACTTCGCTCCATTCTTGATTTGACAAATCCCAATGTTTCTAAGAGGTTCGAGGTTATAGGCTATCGTAACCAGTCACTCATGATCAACTACTCATTGGAACGAACCGCTGACTTGAAAGATATTGTGGCTACTCTTGACGATCTGGGAAAATCCAGCGATGTTCCTGACGTTGTCACAGCTATGATCAAGAATGATGTCAAGGAGAATGTACACCTATTGCTCAAATGGTCACTCACCAAACATCGCACAAATCCACATAGAGTTTATGTTGCTGTTGAGATTCTGAGAAAGCTGAAAAGTCTACCACAAATGTCACAGAGAGATCTTGAAGGAACCATACTCTCGTTTGTCTTTGATGTCCCATCTCTTGCCTCGAACTTTGTCCTCAAGAACTTATTCCAACTTCTTAATGAGTTAGAACAGCTAAAACTCTTCAAGATATCGAGTTATTTGAGGAGGCTTATCAGTTCTGGTCTGATTTATTCAGCAAACAACACCGAAGAGAAGAATATTCACTCCTTGATTTTGAAGAATCTTAAACCTCAAAAGAGTACACAAGTGATCATGGTGTTGAAGAATCTTGAAGGGTCAAATAACATCAACACTGACGCGAGTGAAAGGCTCAAATCTGCCCTCAAAATCATCAATGGATTGGGGGACTACTTTGCCAATTCAGACAGCCTTTCATTTATTGAAGAACTGGAGGTCGGATTGAAGCTCGAACTCTCAGAAACTTACTTGATGTCTTTACTTTCTCGAGACAACTTATTCCCACTTTTGACCTACCGTGAGTTTCAACAGATCGTGCAAACAACTATTCTTCTTGAGGACTACAGAGGTCTATACACCTTCATTACCAAAGCTTTAGAGAGCCCAAGCTTGGAGGAGAGAGAAACAGAACTTATCGCTGATATACTCATCACCCAAATTAGCTTGGCAAAGACATTGGCTAACTGGGAAGGCATAATGCTGCTGCTGCTTCAGTCATCTAAGAGGTTGGGTTCTGCTCCATGTCTGAGAAAGTTCGAGATTTTGGTCTCGAACGACCCTACGCTTGAGTCTCATAAGAACGATGCCATCGAAAACTTGAGATCAATTGGCAGTCAGCCCCACAGAGAAAAGATCGAACAACTAATCAGCTCTGCTGATGTGCCTCTCACATTTGACCAACTTACACAAGTTTCCAATATCAACAATGTCTTCCAAACACTGATCCGTGCACTGTTCAACAACACCAGTGGAGAGGAACAACGAAGAGAAGTGACCGCCGTTTTGAGTGTGCTGAAGATGATGCACACTACTGACTTCAACCGTGCTCTCTTTGTCTATATTAAGAAGACATACAACAATACTACAGAACTTTTCAAGCATGAGCCATTGTTTGATCTTATCACGTCGGAACTCGTCGATATTGAAACTGTTGTCGTGATGTTCTTGAGCTTCAAATCTTCTGTCCACAGTACTTTTATTTTGGAACTACTGTTCAGAGATTCTATTTATTTCGGGTCACCAGAGCCTTTGAAGTTGATGCTGTTGAGGGAGAGATTCAAGGACAGTCACCCAGGTATTCTTCTCTCAATGTTCACAGACTCACTGGTAGAGTCCACGCAGGTGAAGATTGAGACATTCCAAACTGAGTCTGCTGAGATCATCAACAGCTTACTTCCCCACGATGTGAAGACCAACAATAGCTTCTCTGATAATCTGTTGTCGGCTTTCATCAATACACTCACCCATCAGAACAGACTGGCCATTGCAGCAGCAGATGGACTTCACGGCGAAGCAAAGGAGAAGCTTATATCACTCTTACATGATTCTCTATGTGGTGTTGAGAAGAAGTTGAAGCATCAGAAGGATCATCAAACCAAGGAAGTTGGTGCTCAGAGGTTGGCCCTATACTTTGATAGCCTTGATAGGTTCAACCTACCAATTATTCAACTTTTATTTAAGTTGATTCTGACAGGTGAAATCAACAATGAGACCCTGCTATCATTACTGGAGGCTTGGATCTCGAAGTTTACGGGCGATGTTTATTTGTTTGGAGCGGTTTTTGATTTGTTGGATAACATGTTGAAGTCAAGACTTCTTCAATTGTTTGAGACAATGTTCTTGACCTCACCGATTTTCCCAATGGTATCGGTCAATGGACACACTGTTGACCCGGAAACCATCACTGAGACTTTGGTGACGCTTTCGAGGGGACAGAAGAACATTCAACTCTCTGATGAACTGGTCTTTTCATTGGATGTTGCTCTGGAATCCTTGATAAGAGCCGTCTCTCTCTCTGAGAAAAGTTCAGGTCATCTGCATGGGGCGATTTCGCTGTTCCTCAAAATTTTGATCATTCACAAGTCCTTTTTGATCAACTTTGTTATTGAGAGAAACACAATCAAGGAAAATTTTTTGAACAATTTGGTGACGCTATTGACAACGAAGCTGATCTCGCAAAATTTGAAGCTGAAGAATCTTCTTTATGATCTTATTCTGTCAATCAAATCGAGTGTCAATGAGATCAACTCTACTCAGACGAATTTGGCGAAGCTGCCCGTATCCATTGCAAGTCTTCCAGCGATCACATCGATAAGTGGCGCTGGGACACATTCTCGGAAAAGCAAGCAAAATCTCCATGACTTTAATGTATTGAACAGCCTTTACATCCATCAGAAGAATAACCCTTCTTTCCATGAATTGAACTTGAGACCGTTTGATATGGTTGAAGATTCGAATGCAATTGAAAACCTGAATGATACGGCCGTGAGCCTTCAATTGTTTGAGGCTGCTGTCCAACGCAAAAATCCCACATGATGAAATACATGACATGGTCGATGGCACTTAAAAAATCGTATAATGTCGAAATGAATCAATATGAACGTTCTATAAGCCAATAGTCAAATTCTGTCAATGTCCACTGTGGTTTCTATAGTCTTTCTGTGAATTCGAAGAGTTGAACTCACAACATCATTAACCTTATATCTCAATAAAACCTCTTCATCGTCTGTTCCACCCATCATCTTTATGTTGACCAATACGATGATGAGACCCATATGGACATCAGAAAGTATTATGTTTCGGAGTTCATATCCTGTCTTGAAAGCATCGAGATCGACAATTGCCTGCTCAATGGTCTTGCTCAAGTTGGCTTTATTTGGCATTGCGGGGGAGCTCAGAAGCACAACAAACCCGAGACTTTTCACCACCTCCCAGCCCATGTAAATTATAAGAAATGCAATGGCAAATGTGGAGACCTCATTGAATGCGATATCTGCCTCCATTGTCATGAGTAGAGGATGAATTGCGAGATACCCAGAAAAGATTAGTGTGATGAAATGTGTGGGATTGTTCATAATGGTATGACCCATGGTCGATGGCACCGCTGTTGGATCATCAGACACTCGTGATGACATCAGTGTTGTTATGAGAGTAACAGCAATGCATAATTCATACCAGATCATGTTGATACTAGGCGAGTCGTTTCCAGAGTGGTTGTGGCCTTGGGACGAGTGGTGATGCCCGTTCTCACTGTCAAAAAGACTGATAATGACCTCCTCTATGAAGTGACTTATCAAATCACATCCCACAAATACCAGCGATACTGATAGAGCGAACTCAAAAAGGACCTTGATTCTTCCAAGGCCAAAGGGGAATTTGATGGAGCTTCGTGCGTACACGTCAAAGTTGTTCATGATATTAGCCAAGACAACCGCAATGCAACCAAGTGAGTCGTAGAAAACGAGATGGCTCAGAGTTGAAAAAGAATGCAATGAGAAGGTAAAACCACATAGAAGGATTATCGCCGAGAGAAGTAGATGGAAGACTGACCAAGCCAGCTTTACCTTCTGGCTCTGAGTGCAGCTCGCCAAAAGTTCATTCAATGTTGGGATTGGATATGAGACAGGTATTTTCAGCGGGGCTCGTACTTTCGGTTCTTGGAAGAGATTCATCGACACCGAAGAGTGTTTGTATCTGTGGCCCTTTCTATGTGATGCCCGTGTGGCCGGCATTGCTGGTGCTGAGAGATTTGTCGACTTGAAGTTGAAGGGCTTCTTTGGTGAAGGAGATCTATATCTCGACGGTGAGCCATCTCGAGCTGGAGAGCGGGTTCTGGGTGGTGCTGGGAGAGGAACGTACTTGAGGGAAGCCACTGAGGAGCGGTTCCCAGGAACGTTTCCCCCCGGAATCAGGAGGGAGGAGGACGAGTTATTCTCCAGTGAGTAGAGCATTGGGGGCGGGGCAGAAAAGTGGCCACTGTACCTCTTGTTGGAGTGTGAGGAGGAGGAAGGCGGGAAGAAATCAGAGTGGCTGGATGGAGACTCTCCAGGAGCCAGGTCCTCCTCGGTGATGCGTATCATGGGCGACTGAGACGGCGACTCGTAGTACTGGTCGAAGCGTGAGCGTGGCTTCTCTGTGGGGGTGCCGGGTGCCGACGCTGGTGCCGTGGCCGCTATCCTGGGACCACTCGAGTCGTCCTGTGTCGACATCTTATGTGGAGAGGCTCTGTTGCAGTTGTTTCCTTCCGTGCTGCCACTGCCACTGGCGCTGTTGTTGCTGAAAGCTGTGAAGTTGGTGTTTAGATTTCACTCGATCTTGTCTTGCTGTGGATTGCCGGTGATGTTGCCCCGGCCGGGGCCGTTTTTTGATCACGTGCCCACCGCTACTCATGATGGTCACAGGCCACAATACACTACGTCATGATGATCCAGATGGGACAGCATCATTGATATGTCATGATTTGAGGCATAGCTGTTGTCATAAGTTACACTAGAGCATACAATTGTTGTATTAAACATGAAATGTTATCTATAATCTCATACAGTTTGAGAATTTTGAAGTTATCTCTTCTCCACAACATAGTAGTGGAGCGCCACATAGCCGGCAAGTATGAAACCCAGCGACCAGATACAGAGATAGATCATATCAGGGTAGAGCCCGAGCACATTAAACCCAAACGTGGAGAGGATGGTTGCTCCAGGAATCTCAATTGAAAGGCCGTACTTCTTCTCCCTCAATGTCAATGACTTTACCTCGTTGACAGTCAGTGCTTCATATCCATAGTGGAACATGCTCAAGTATTGGAAATACCCAAACTTCAAGCTATCTCTGTTGATGAAGAGACCAGAGAAGAGCAGAGAGAACAAGAGAGTCAACACTCCAACTAATGTGGCATTTCCCGAGTCCTCGATCAGGATACCGATGATAAGGATCTCCACTGCAACCGCAATGTTGAAAAGCACCAAGATCACCATACTCTTCAAGAAGGCGTTGTCCTCCCAGTTTAATCCAATCATTGGGTACGATACACAGATCAGCATCACTGGAGGAAACACCCTGAGTGGCAAGACGTCACATAGGATCTTGCTAACATAGTAACTGCATGGATGGTAATAGTTGTTTGATCTCTCCTTCAAGAAAATGATCCTCTCCATAGAAAAAGAATGAAGGCCTGTTAAAGTGGAGAAACCAAAAAATGAAAGGAAAAAGAAGAACAACCCAAGTCTGTTTTGAAATCCGCTAATATCATTGTCAACGTTGAAGTAGAGTACTCCACAGAAAAGACCCATAAATAGCGATAGAGCGTGTGTACCCAGAAGAAGCTTTGGATTTCTGTAGATATTCTTGAATGAACGAGATGATAAAATCACCATCTGGGACAATAGGGTCGCTCTCTGGTAGTTGCCCTTGAATACAATCTCTGTTGCATTCACCTTCGCAGCCTCAATCTCACCCATTAGCAGATCAAACAGGGATGACTTCTTGAAAATCTCATAGATTTTTGACTTCTTTATTGGCGAGGACGGTTGCTTCGGTTTCATAATACCTGATTCATCTCTATGAACTGCAAAGTGCTCCCACTCACGTTGTAAGTCGCTTGCGCTGCTTGAACTGCGTGGTCTGTGGATATCATCCTGATCCTCTTCAAAGTCTGCATTCTCCTCATCAACACCAGGAATCTTCAACTGAGTTCTGGATATTTTGGGACTCTTTTCGTCAAAAGTTATGTCAATCAAGTAGTCAGCGATATTATAACCCTTAGGACACTTGTATCCATTTTTGTAGAAGAACTCATTGCACTGAATCATCTCGCCAGAGTAAATCATCTCTCCGTTGGCAAGTAACACCAAACTATCGAACAAAGAGACAATGTTGGATCTTGGTTGATGGATTGTGAATACCAAAGTTCTTTGATAAGCTCTTGACAGTCTCACAAGACAATCAATCACATTGGAGGCATTGTTAGAGTCAAGACCTGATGTTGGCTCATCCAGAAACAGGATTGGCGGGGAAGTTACAAGTTCACAAGCAATCGAGACTCTTCTCTTTTCACCACCAGAGATTCCCCTTTCAAAGTCCGAACCGATAACTCTATCTTTGATGTGCAAAATTCGTAGCTGGGTCAAAACCTCATAGACACGTTTCTCTTTGTTTTCCAAAGACATGTTTCTCGGAAGGCGAAGAAGAGCACTGTTCAAAACAGTCTCATAGACGGTTAGGGTAGGAAGCAAGTAATCCTCTTGATCGACAAATCCCACAATCTTCTTCAAATCATGTCTGGAGATTGTATTACCGTTGACTTTGATATCGCCAGTGATCACTCCACTTTTGTTCTTTTGTGCCAAAATATCAAGTAGTGTAGTCTTTCCAGCACCTGAACCTCCCATGATGGCCATCATCTCCCTAGGTTTCACAATTCCAGAAATGTTACTGAGAATCTTCCGGCCATTAACCGTGTAAGAAACATTTTCAAACGTAAGAGTTGCTGGTGTATAGCTCAGCAAAGAGTCGTCTTCATCATCATCCTCGGGACCCCCAATTTGAATCTTACCAGACTTGAAAAGAGGAGACTCTGAGATCAGATAAGCACCGAAGCCAACAATACCTAATAGTAAACCAACCACAAATACTGAGATGATGAGAGACTTAAGAGTCATCTTCTGTTTTCCCGGGAGTTCGTATCCGGGTATTTCACTGTAATGAAGACATTCACCAGACTCACAATGAAGTGTGATATAGCTGTCTCCAAATACGGACTGTATAAGGTCGTTCATACTTGGTTCAGAGAACCTGCAGTTCTTCTTGGTCAGGTCACAAGAAAAGTCACCTGGCCCTGTGACGGTTTCAGTGAGGAAGTCAGAGATATCAATCGATCCAGATTCACCACACATCATTCTTCCAGGAACACACTTGCAGGAAATGTCCTTGCATTTGTACTCCGACGAGTTTGTCTTCAGATTATGCTCAAATTCGCAATTGTCCAAATCACAGTAGAAACTCTCCTTCTCTGCAATCCAGAATTGGAAGTTACACATGAGATCATGCTTGTCACAGCTGAATGTCACCTGTGGTTTCTTACCGTCCAAAATCTCCACAATCTTCTTGTTGGTGACATCGCACATCTGATGGAATTTGTTGACAACCATGCCATTTCGGTAGCATGTGCCTTTCATTCCTTCAGGAACGAACGCATCACACACAGAGTCCTGTAGACAGAGGTTGCAGTTGATACCACCCCATCCATCATCGCATTCACAACTTGCTCCGTCTCGGACGGGTCTTTGGCCGTTTCCCTCCTTGCTCAAGTGGCCACATAATGGCTCCACACAGTCTGGTCCGCCAAAACCATCAATACACTCGCATTGTCCATTGTACTCGTTGCACCTCGAGAATTGCTTGCATTCAAAGGCTGGGAGCATACAGTTGAAGCACGGTGGGCACTTGTCGTCGGCAGTGGCGAACTGCTCTTGTAAGGTGGGGACGGAGTCATAGAGAGAGTCCATTGGTACAGACTCCTGCGACACCACAGCAGGAACCAGGGCCAGACCTAGTACATAGAGGAGGATTGTCCTCATAACTCAGTCACTGTCGTGTGTGTATATGTGTGTGAGTGTGAGTGAGTGTGTATGTGTGGCACGGTATGTATGTGTCGAGCAATGATAAGCAGCGGCGATTTGGCAGCACCTGTAGTCTTGGATCCTCGAACAGGGCAGCGTTGAGAGTTGTTGTAATCCACCGAGGGCTTCTTGTTCTTCCTCGGTCCCGGGTCGCCAAAGGAGAACACCAATGTTGCACTGTCGGGTGTGCGGTGGAACTTGGAACTTGGAACTTGGAACTTGAAACCCCCCCAGAGCAAAGGAGCATCCACGGATTCACGGCTGCTGGAGGGAGGAGGCTAGCAGCAGCTCGGGGAATTCGCGAACACACCCGAATGCGGTATCTCGGCCGAGACCTAATGACAGCTGGACAGGCACAGTACTCAAGATCCACATACTTCATGACTTCATCATACCTCATGTCATTCGTTGTAATTCACTTTGTGAACTTCACATCCGGCACAGGCGCTACGAGCTACGAGCTACGAGGTACGAGATTCGGCGAGATCACGAGGGAAAGCGGGTATCCCAATACAAGGTGCTGCTAGTAGTATTTCTTTCCTGGGTTAAGGCTGAACAAGCGTTGCGTCCATGTACTCAAGCGTGAAGGCCGCAAACAGCATCGCCCAGTGCCTTATGGCCGTCAGGTCGACATGGTTCAAGTCATCTTCAATTGTATGCCATGTCTGTGGGAATGGAGCTGCAATCATGTGCAGCACCGGAACACCCGAGCGCATAAATGGGATGTGGTCGTCTCCTAGAATACCAAAAAACTCTCTCTCGAAATTGTATGTGGGAGGGGCAAGGAACTCCTTTCCAACATTAAAGGTGTCCGGGTAATGTTGTCCGAGACGTCTCTCCAGCCCCGAAAGTTCTGTATAGGCGTGGTGTGTCTTTTGAAAATAGCTTGGAACGTAATTCGTGTCTTGAGCCCCCAACAAGTCAAGCAACACAAAGAGATCGATGGAACCAAGCATATGCTGCTCTTTCCAAATCGCGTGTAGGTGTTTGGCCCCATATATCGAGTCATTGTCAGTCCATGTGTCAATAGCTTCTTCCCCGTCAAAGAATACAATTTTTAATCCAACATCTATCTCAGATTCCTCGTCTCGGTATGCCCCGCTTAAACTGGGTGACAGACTTTCCGCAATGTCAAGAAGGATGGCGCAAGATGCAATGGAGTCAATTGCCCCAATGAATCCCTGCGGCTCAATCTTAGAGTCATAGTGGGCTGCAAGGACTAAAAACTTGGTATGTCTGGAATGAGGCGGTGATAGAGTGGCGATGATGTTTGTGAAGTTGAAGCCAGCCTCTTCAAAGACATCCTCCGTAACAGCCCAATCCGCCCCTGAGGCCTCTTTGACCTCAGAAAAATGGGATTTGATGTACTCTCTCACGTAAATGGACCCCGCACTACCCGGAATCCTGGTGCGATTGAAGTGTTTGAGGTGGTTTCGGTCGTCGTTTTCCTCAAGCGACAGTCTTCCACCAATGCCTAGCTCCCGAAGTGCAGATAGAGAACCGTAGTCCAGTTCAGTGTAGGCGGACGCCAGCAATAGCCAAAGTGAGATGAGGGGTAAAAGACTGAATCTTGCCGATGGAAACAGCATATGTCTATGACAGTGTTGTGCTCGAGAATGATTGATTGTGACCCGTTGACGTGTTCCCTGGTGGTCGTGGTAACGAGTAACGACGTGATCGTACAAGAAACAACAAACGCGCCGGCAGCCGGGAAGACAAAGAAAACCAAAAACAAACATAACGCGCGGTTCCAAGCCCACGACACCACTCAAACTTCACCACGACACAACCGCAAGAAAGCACACTTCAACGCCTACAAAACGTGCCCGGGCACGCACAAACAGCAATTCTCACAGCCAGTATGCCCCTGAAGGACTCTGAGCCTGTGCCGCCGGGGACGGAACACACGCGGGACGTGGACATGGACATGGTCTTGGATTTGGATTTGGAGCCAGAGCCAGAGCCCTTGGAGCACGCGGTGGCGGCTACCTCAGCGCAGGAAGATTCCACCCAACTACCAGAGCAGAGCACGTTACTGGACGACAACCGCTCAACAACTAGCACAGTACACCACAGCGGCTCAGGATCGAATTCGACCGCTAGGCATCCACAGTCGATATCCAGCACACCGAGCGGCGCGATCGACATCAACAGGAAAGGGGGTAAAAGCACAGTCACATCCACCGACGGGGCCCTCCTTTTGAGCTCGCTGGAACCTGCGTCCACAATCTCCAATGTCACTGATAACGTCAATCACATCAGGCCCATATCATCCCGGCCGCCTTCAATGTTCAATGGCGTGTCGAGGCTTGCTGGTGCTCCTACTCTAACAAGGGGCTTCTCCATCGACAAGACACCACATGCTATTCCACTTGCTATCAACAGGAACCCGCATGCATCCCACAGCCATTACAGATTTGACGATGATAACGTTTCACAAATTAGTACCTCATCATTGGCTACGTCTTTTTCTAAAAGCTTCTTGTTTGGATTTCTCAACAACAAACAGAAAGACGGAAAGACCGGAGGTCTTCTATCTAAGGAGTACTGGATGAAGGATGAGACTTCCACGGAATGTTTCATTTGTGGTCGCTTGTTCACTACATTCAGAAGAAAACATCACTGCAGAGTTTGTGGGCAGATCTTTTGCAGTGCCTGCACGACATTGATTCCGGGTGAAAAGTTCAATCACAATGGAAAGATGAGAGTATGCAAGACTTGCATAAGCTTTGCGAATGACTACAACAACTCTTCTGACGAGTCATCTATTGTTGATGAGAGCTATACTGAACGCACGCAGAATCTGGATCTGATCCCAACCACAAGTAATACGGATGATCTCGTTCTACCCCCAAATACGCCAGGAAATGACGATAAGCCATTCTTATCTGCTCCAACGCCACCACCACGTCTTGCAATTCCAGCAACAAGGAAAGGAGAGTCTGTTGAAATCCCAGTGTCGAGGTCATTCAACTCCAAAGCAGGAACCTTACATACAGCAAATTTTGGAAGAAGGAAGACTTTCGACAGATCGAACCAGCACCCAGGGTTCTACAGATCGACAGATGAAACCAACCCCAGCACTGTAACATTCAGTACAGCTCCAAACACAAACACGGATCACCAGTCTACATTTGCAGAGTATGTAAAGTCTCACGGATTCCATGGTGCTTTCAACTTTAACAATGACAATAATGCCAATGATGGTGATGCACAAGTTGAGAACAGAGCAACAGAACAGCAATTTTCTGACTCTGAGGATGAGATTTCGATGTCCATTTACACAGCATTACATCTGGATCGTTTGGAAGCTCCTGATTCTGCAATTACTGATGTCAAGACGAGGGTTGCGAGAAGCAACACGAGATCCATGGAACGGGCCCAAGCATCGCTATATCGCATGAAGAACAGAAGGAAGAGCAAGAGTGCCAGCCGCCCTCAGATAGGACTAGCATACTCATCTCCACATCTGAGTGACTTCAACGCATCCTTGGGTACACTTACGACCTCAGTATCACAAAAGGAAGATACGCCAATTTCTTTCAAGACCGATCTGAATGAAGTTGGGAACACACACTTTGAAAAGCTTCTTGAGCAAGATCTACAAGATGAAGGACTCGACAACACTACTGAGTGGTCCAAAGTTCTGGTACCCGTACTACTGAATGTTGAGAACATCGAGTATAATGTCAAAGCGGGTGACAGCATGGACATGAGACAGCACGTGAAGCTCAAACGTCTTGAAGGTGGACATGCAGGTGATAGTAAGATTGTTTCAGGTGTTGTCTTCTCAAAAACGCTGGCATTGAAGTCCATGCCTAAGAAGATTGAGAATCCTCGGATTGCTCTCATTATGTTTCCTCTGGAGTACATGAAGTCTGGGCAACATTTCATGAGTCTTGAACCGGTAATCCATCAGGAGAAGGAATTCATTCACAAACTTGTTGGGAGAATATTGGCTCTGAATCCAGACGTCATTCTTGTCGGGGCTTCGGTTTCTGGTCTAGCATTAAAGCTGCTCGATGAGGCCAATATTGCCGTCGCTTACAACGTCAAGCCACAGGTTATTGAAAGAGTCTCCAGATTGGCCCAGGCTGATATTGCAATTTCTGTCGATAAGCTTGCCATGAATCTTCGACTTGGAAGTTGTGACTCGCTGTCGGTCAAGACATTTGCCTACAAAAACGTCACAAAGACCTTGATTTTTCTGGAAGGTTGTGATAGCAGACTTGGTTGCACAATTCTTCTCCGTGGTGGCGATGGAGAGTTGCTACGTAAGGTGAAAGAAACTTCTGAATTCATGGTTTACGTTATGTGCAATCTTCGTCTCGAAACGGCGTTTTACAGGGACAATTTTGTGTATCTGTCACTTGACTTCTACAACCAACTGAGAAGCGGCTTCTTTGAGATGAAAGGTATTTATGGTGACGAGTTTTTGCAAATATTCCATAAGAGAGTTCTCTCTATCTCCCCCACAGTTGATATTGAACCACCTTATCTGTTAATGAAGGCCAGGGAGATTGCTGGTACTTTGATGGCAGCTAAAGAAGACAAACTGAACATCGCAGACAATGAAGTCGTTCGTTCCACCCTTGGTGCTTTGAAACCATTCTTGGAAGACGCACAGATTTCTCAGGAAGAAACATTGAGGATCGTTGAGTCTTTGGTTGACAAAAGAATTGCTATGCTTGAGGAGCGATTCAATATCAGGAAGAGACAATGGGAACTGTTCGGCACTTTCTCACCTGATATGTTGGACCCTCAAAAACATCAGAGCATTGCCTTCTTGTATTCGATGGTCTCGTCGAAGAATGCCACACCTTGTATAGGACCTCACCCTTTGACCATTGACTACTACTGGGACTCAGACATGACATTAGGTCAGTATGTTGATCACCTGATATCCTCCGCTGGGAACATGTGCTCTGAGGGATGTGGAGAAACTCAAATGAATCACTACAGAACATACGTTCATGGAAATGCCAAAGTTGACATCCTGCTAGAGCCGTTCACAACAAGGACTCCTACACTCCAAAATGTGCTTCTTACCTGGAGTTACTGCAAACAGTGTGGTCACACCTCTCCGTATTTGCCAATGAGTGAGACGACATGGAAGTTCTCTTTTGGAAAGTTTTTGGAGCTGTTCTTCTGGACTAAGAAGAATGCAACAACAAATCTTGGAAACTGTTCACACAACTTCGCAAAGGATCACATCAAATACTTCACGTATAACGACTTGACTGTGAGAATGGAGTATTCAACAGTTGATCTTTTGGAGTTGATCGTCCCACGGTCTAAGCTGAGTTGGAAGCCAGAAACCAACGTCAGATTGAAGATTGACTTACGTTCCCAGGTTATTGAAAAGTCTGAGAATTTCTTCAACTCGGCGATGGCAAGATTGAAGAGAGTGAAGGTGGACAGCACTTCGAACGACAAGATGGAAGCAGGCCAGAGAAGAATTGAGCAACTGAAGCAAAAGTGCACCGAAGAGCAAGAGAGGGTAAGAAAAATGATTGAAGATGTTTACAATGAAACTGATCCGGGTGAGCATCTCCTTTTGAACTCTGTTTTGAGATATGTTCAAGATTTGAGTGTTGGTTGGGACTCTGAGTTTGCTGTATTTGAAGAGGAATACCTACCATCTGAGAAGGATATTGCCAGAATCACCACCTTACAATTGAGAAAGCTTTTCCTTGACAACACTACGGGTGATGCTGATCCACCTGGAAAACCAATGCCAGTCGAAAACGGTGATCCAATCAACGAGAAATTGCCACTGGTAACAAAGGAACCATCAGAACGCAAAGTGTCAACTACATCCAACCTGTCTCTGGAATCTCAAGCTGGGGAAATCAAGAAGGCCAGCCCTAAGCAAGGCAAAGTGCTTGAAGAGGTGAGCCGTTTTGAGAAGTTGTTGAATGGACTTGAAAATGATGCTAAAGGAGATCTGAAACCAAGCAATCAACTGACCCCAACGGTTACTGGACCAATGCCAATTCGCTCGCACGGATCAAGTGATGTTCTACAATCAGTGTCACAGACGTCAAGAGCAAAGCCATTTGAGAGAAGTTTCAGTACCTCTGAGAGTGCATCTACTCCTGAGAGCCCATCCAGATCAAGACCAAAGTTTGGAATCAGTGCCAATGACTTGGAGCTTCAGTTAAAGGAAGGTCGTCAAAAGAGTTTTGGCAGTATTGCTGGTGTGTCCTCTACACGTAAGGAAGATGGAAAAGTGTCTAAATTGGCCAACTACTTCGATCAGATTCACTTTGAAACATTGTCTAAGGAATTTGAGATGCAGCGTGAAAGGGAGAGGCTCAAGTTGATTCAGAATCGATACAAGGCAGTACCAGTTTCCTCGTCCAAGCCGATTGTTGAAATTTACAAGAATGTGAAAGATGCAGTGAACGAAGATGGAAATGAACAACCATTGGTGAAAAGTGATGCATCAAATACAACAGATCTGGAATCTCTTTCCGGTTCAACAGATGAGAAGGCTGGAAAATTGGAACCTGGCTTCAAAGAAGATGCTTTGAAAGGTGAGATCCCACAGACTGAACGTGTTTCTTTGATGAAGACCTTGGCGAACTTCTGGGCAGACAGATCTGCCACATTGTGGAAACCTTTAGAGTACCCTCTTTTGTCTTCTGAACACATTTTTGTTGACTCTGATGTTATTGTTCGTGACGATGAGCCAAGTTCTTTGATCGCATTTTGCTTGAGCACATCTGACTATTCTCAAAAAGTTGACAGATCTGAGGACCTTGAGAAAGCAATGTTGAAGAAGACGGCAGTTCACTTGAAGTACCAATTTCAAGATGGTGGCACTCAGCTATCTTGTAAGATCTTTTTTGCTGAACAGTTTGATGCATTTCGCCGCAAATGTGGGCTTGATGAAAACTTCATTCAAAGCTTGTCCAGATGTGTGAAGTGGGATTCAAGTGGTGGTAAGAGTGGTTCAGTATTCCTTAAGACTTTGGACGACAGACTTGTCATCAAGGAGCTCTCCAGCTCTGAACTGAGCTCATTCGTGAACATTGCACCAAGCTACTTTGAGTACATGGCCCAAGCCCTCTTCCATGATCTTCCAACTGCCATTGCTAAGATTTTTGGGTTCTACCAAATCTCTATGAAGAACCCCTACACTGGTACGGTGTTCAAAGCTGACGTTCTGATAATGGAGAATCTTTTCTTTGCAAGAAAGAACTTGAGAATCTTTGATTTGAAAGGCTCTATGAGAAATAGACACGTGCAGAAGACTGGTAAAGAAAATGAGGTGTTGCTTGATGAGAACATGGTGGAATACATTTATGAAAGCCCACTTTTTGTCCGAGAATACGACAAAAAGCTCTTGAGAGCATCTCTTTGGAACGATACACTATTTTTGGCCAAGATGAATGTCATGGACTATTCTTTGGTTATTGGTATTGATGATGAAAACAAGACACTCACTGTTGGTATCATTGACTGTATTAGAACGTTTACCTGGGACAAGAAGTTGGAGAGTTGGGTGAAGGAGAAGGGACTGGTTGGAGGTGGAGCCAAGCTTGCACCAACCATTGTGACTCCACGTCAGTACAAGAACCGTTTCCGTGAGGCTATGGACCGATACATTCTGATGGTTCCAGATTCTTGGTACCAGGGTAACGCTCAAATGCAGAGCAACTAGCCCTGCTCTGAGAACATTTTATAACTGATTGTTATATCAACAAAAGATAGACGACGACTACGATTATGATTGAAAGAAACCCGCCTCGTAGTTTGACCAATGATTCAGATCGGATAACTTCAAGAGCCCTGCTATATATATGCTGCTGCACTCAATTACGGTCCCGTGAAGTAGCGTCACGTGCGCCCGGGAAACCGTATCACGTGCACCGCGTGCCTGCGCGGAGGTTTCGCGTTTTCGCGAGGTTTCAGGGTCTGTGTTGTGGGCGCAGCCTCGCGACCTGGATCGCGCGCCGCGTACTACTGTAGCTGTACTAGTTTTGTGTAGGAACGCGCCAGAAATACACACGTCCTCACCAGGCAACCAACACGTCCCCACCAACAGCTTAAAAGACATACAAGGCCCGTCCGGTACTCTGCCTCCCAGCACACAGCCAGAACCCCCCGGTCTTCAACACATCCTCCCTCGACGCGACGATGGCGCTCATCTTTGGGTGCTCCACGATCGTCGTGCTGTTCTCCCTGATCTCGTTGGCGTTTCTTATCATTGCTAACATCACGGCCCCAGCAACGTCCATCCTCTTCCTCGCCCAAGCAGAGAACATCAAGTATGGTGTCTTTGGATACTGTCTCACCAATTCGGACAGATGTGTCACTGGCTCCCCGTCCTACAACGTCTCGAGTCTCACTAAGCTCACCGATTGGAAGATGGATGATAACGCAAGGGACACTCTGGCAAAGATCTTGATCGTCACACCTATCGCAGCGGGATTGACTCTCATATCTCTCTGTTTCAACTTCCTATCCCACTTTGGAGTCTTTGGGAGATCACTCGCTTTTTACATCGTCAACTTTGTCTTCACTCTGCTGGCTTTCCTCGCTGCCGCACTCACTGTTATCGCCACATTTTTGCTCTTCTACCCACATGTAAAATGGCCCGCTTGGATATTGATTGGATCTGCTGTTCTCAACCTTCTCTCTGTCCCTCTCGTTTTCTTTGCCATGAGAACGTCTCCAAACTCGAACTCACTTGATGAAGACGAGAACTTTGAAGACAAGAATCTCACCGATCTCAGCGATGGTGACAACTTCAAGTCGGAGTCTTTCCGTATGGCTGACATGCCACCTTCAACCACTTCATTTGCTCAACACTCAACAGAGAAATACATTCCAGGAAACTCTGCGATCAACGTCATCACGGATGACTCGTCACTCAGTGGCGAACAGTATGAAAAAGTCTCTATACATGACTACTCAAAGAACAATGCCAGCACCACATACAGACGATATGATTATGGCCAAAATGCTGGTACGGAGACTACCTTGAACAGTGCTTATAGTGAGGGAACCCCAAACTTGGTTTCTGCCCAGAACTACAACAGGGGTGGTGCCGTTCGTGTGGAAGCTCCTTCATTCCAGCCACAGTCAGTCAAGCCGGAGACAACTACTCCATCTGCATACCCATCTGCACAATATGACGGGTATCAGTCCAACTCTTCAGAGCTTCATGACGACATCTACGCCCAGGAGCTACCTTCAAGCCAGATCTCATACCGTCCATCTGGTGTACCTTCTGCAAATGTCCAACAATCTGGGGTCCCAAGCGCCCACCCAAGTGTCCCGCTGACAGGCTCAAACCTTGGAGGCAACACTACTCCCTACCCACACTCCATCTTCCAATCCACGGGCTCAAACGGGGCGAAAACCACACAGCAGAGCTCCGCAGCTGTGGATGAAAACGACCCGACAGATGACATCAATGACAACGATTCTGACTTCACTTCCGTGTCTCAAAGAGCCGCAAACCCTCGGTACTACAGAAACTTCCAACAAGAAGGAGGTGCAACGCTTTTCCCGAACAACACGTCAAACAATCAACCTCAGTACCAATACCAGGACTTGCCTTCACAAGGCCTACCACCTCAACCACATCAACAACAGCAGTATGGGGAGCCACACTACAGTTACTCATCCTCGCAGTACACACAGCAACCATACCAAAATGCTCCCCAACAGTACTCCCAACCACAGCCACAGGCGACACCACGTCCAGTGTCACAGAAGGGCCAGTCAAGAGATACATCGGACTACTTGCTATCTCACAACCCTGACTTCTCTGTCGGTGGACCAGCCTTCCAAAAGCCGTATATCAAGAAGTCACTGGGATCATCACCTGTCACCGGAGCTTACCGTCCGGCGTACAAGAAGAGAATGGGCTCTGGAAGTAAAATGACTGCAGCATCACTGTCTGCTGATAGCCCTTACAATGTTCGTTAGTTATCTGTTTCTTTGTTCTTTATCTTGACACCCATGAATGTTCCACAGCCTGTTTTTCCCTCTACCTGTTATGCCCTCCACCTGTTTTTTCTTTCCACTTGTCTTTTCTTTCCACTTGTCTTTTCTTATGTGTGTTTTTCTTATGTAAGGGTCTCTATTGTTTTTTGTACTTGTTAATAATATTGTGATTTCAAACTCATTCTTGTTGCAGGTAGCTCAATAGGCGTGTAGTCTAGCTCACCAGATTGCATGTACTGTGCACTACATATATATTGAGTTTGCGACTTTGCCGTGCGATTACGTGCATGATTTATGTGTAATTTGACATACGGCTTTGCAGTTTCCAGATTTCTTGCCACTAATGATGACATGAGCACATAATGATTAGAAATGGACAGGTGGAACACTATCACCTGGTTCAATTCTGACCTGTGTCCCCACATCTTGAATGCCATGAGCATTAGAGGGCCCAGAAGATATGTCAATCACTCCGTGATCCGAGCTTCCATCCGTGGAAGCGTCTTCACCGTTGTCCTCTGGAATTGATCCTGATCCTGATCCTGATCCTGACCCTTCATGATGCTCTGGAGGTGCATTTGATGAGCCTCCTCCACCACCCCCAAGGTGTCGATGAGGCTTTGTAACCGCAACAACAAACAGAAGTAGCACAACTAAAGATAGAAGTAGGATGATCTTACACTTTTGGGTCCTTTTTTGGTACTGGCTTGCGCTTCTTAGCTCTTTTGATGCTTGTTGCAAATCAACCTTGGTGTTTTCAATATTGTAGTCAATTCTATCCACTATCGTTCCTTGTTCTATGACCATGTTTTGCATCTCTTTGAAGATGCTCGATACCTCAAGGACACCTTGTGCAAGTTTTGTGATCTCTTGCTCTCTCTGTCTGATCATGGAATCGTTGATGCTGCTGCTTTGTTGAAGGATCGTTGTTGATTCCTTGATGGCTTCTCGAGAGTAGCTCTCCATCTCCTCCGTGTCATCATCAGTCACAGGATTGAAGGTTTCTTGTTTGTGCTTTGTAAGTGAAGGAAGTTGTTCGAACTCATCTTTTTTCAAGAACTTGATGTAATTGTTCTGTAGCTTTCTGAAGTCAGATGACAACTCTTGGATTTTCAGAGCATAATTCTTCTGCATGTTTTCAATCATGTTCACATCATCAGCTTTCAGTAGGGGATTCGACTTGAGAGGCTTAAATCGTTTCACAAGATTATTGCATGAGAAAAATCTTGTTGTAATTGCATAGTTGAGCTTTTGAATCTCCTCCTCATCCATTGTTCGGTCATTAAACCCTGGAAGTAGGTTTTTTTTGTACAACGCATTCAGGCTGTCAACTTTCTTCTGGATGTCCTCAAGTGCGTCATCGATCTCTTCAGAGATATCCATGAATGAAGGTGGCAATGAAACCAATTCGATGGGTTTGTTCGGGTCGCCCCCTATCAGACCCTCCTCTTCTTCTCTCAGTGCGTCAAATCTGGAGGAGCCCGAACTGAGTCCACCACCATGATGTGGGTACGTTCTTCTGTACGATAGAAAGAGGTTTGTGCGGTCTCTAAACATCTGGAAGCAATTCAAACTCAGTGGTGTGGTACGTGTGCTTTTTGTTGCTCGTTTTAGTGTTGATTGTTGCTTGTTGCTTGTTGCTTGTTGATTGTTGCCTGCTGGAAGGGGGAACCCAGCAGCTGGTCCGGGTTATATATGGCATGACGTGGCCCTATCATAAATGATTTTTTTTTCTTTTTTTCTTCAAACTTGTGCAACGTTTATAATAACAGTAGCTAGTAAATCCTAATAATCATACCGCATGTAGCCATAGTTACCGGCAAAATCACCACCCATTCCGAAATACCACTTATTCAGCGTATAATCTTGTCCGATAGTCTTTGATTGGTAAGGCTCATAATAGAATCCTCTTGTTTCTCTCCAATATCAAAGACCAAGCACCTGAGCTTCAGTGGTGAAACCTAGGACATTTCAACAGCGGTTTTCTCCCATCAAAAGTGTATACCCAGTCTTCTCATCTTCAATAATCCAAATATCAATATACCATAGCCTTTCTTCAATTGTCTAAGCACGTTCTCCTTACATGCCATAATAGTCAGTGTGTGAGCTCTTGATCATCTTGAACTCCTCCACTGTTCTTTGAAAGGTCAGGTCTTCAAAGTCATATCTCAAATCCTTCTCTGCACCATATCTTCTTCTAGTTCTCAACGTCCATACCAGTTCAATATAATGATCCAACATCTGGAGGTGTTGTTTCTGTTGTCCTGTTGGAATGTAGAGATCCTGTATTGTGATCTCAGATGCCGTTGGATCCTTGGTGATTACCTCTTTCCACACTCTCTGGGAGATTTCACACTTCTCAAACACGTGAACGAACGTTTCTTTCTCAATTCCACATAGATAGCACTGTTTATCATGGTAGTGTGGCTGTTCCTTTAGTCTTTCCTCATCCACGTTCTGTGCCAGATGAAACTTGTGTTCATAGTGACCCAGGTTGAATCTCTGGAGATGTTCAAAGATTCCAGGTTCTTGTGTTGACATCTTGTACAGCTGATACCAAAATAGTTTCCAAGCATCTGGATTGAAAGATCTTGGGATGTACACCATGCCATCATCTGCAGCAGAGTCGTCAAAGTCAATGTGTCTTGTGATTGGAAATCAAAGTTTCTTATTCAACTTCTTGTTGTAGTGCTTGAAAGACTCTAGTTTTGGTGGATTGTCTTCAAAGCCTCTCAGTCTCTCCTCTGCATAGTTCTTGGATCTCGTTACTGAGGTGACATATCTTGTCTTGATCTCCTCCCTCGTTCCTTTGATATAATCAAGCTCAACAATACCAAATCCATCGTTGTTTGCAGGTGAGATCACTTGTTCAAATGCCTCAATCCACTTCATTTCCTTTTCACTGATGTAGAGTAGAGGTGATACCCAATCGTTTCCAGATTCTCTGGTTGTTCTTATTCCAAGGGTCTCAGTGCCAACCTTTCTCAATGCCTCAAACAGTTGCTTGGTGTTGAAGTCATTGTTGACAAGTCTGCCATGGTCAGCAATCAAACTTCTGAACTTACTCTCAGCAGGCAAACTCTTCAAGTATCTGGTGAAACTTCCCTCCAGCAGGTGGTACCATGCAAAACCTAGGAACACACGTGTGCTGTTGCTTGAGTACTTTTGGAAATTCTTGATCGTCCCTCTGCGATAGGTCTCTGGTTCACTGTTTGCAGTGTTTTGGTTCTGTTAGAGCCAGGGCTCATAACCATTTCCGACGGCGGGCAAAAAAGGGAGAGTGAATTTCAAGAAAACGGGCGTGTGGCGTAGTTGGTAGCGCGCTCCCTTAGCATGGGAGAGGTCTTCGGTTCGACTCCGGACTCGTCCACTTTTTTTTATAGACACCACTAGGGAATTCTACATTTTCCCCTGCAAGTCCTTTTTTCAGTTCCGTTCACCAGGCACACACTTCACACGCTACCCACGGGAGAGAAGCTTCTGGGAATACCAGTGACTGGTCTCCAATGGGAACCAATCCTCACAGACCTTGAGAAACAGATCAAACATCCCCTTCTGGAGATCTTGCCCCTCACATCAAGGGCATTGTCGACCAACACGTATGTGTTCACGAAGCTCTACTGGAGAGACATCTATGTCCCACTCACACCAGAGGAGATCCGGAAAGTGATGTCAGTGGTCAAGAACAAATACTTCAGAGGAATCGGTATGCCGAACGTCACGAGACTTTCAATTCATGGAGTATTCGAAGTCGTCGACTTACACCAGCAACTCCAAGGTAAACGAAGCAACATGATGTTCCAGGTTTTCCACTTGGAGGACACTCTGCACGAACTCATCAGAGACAAACTCCAATGGTTCTGTACGCAAAACTTTGCTAAACTGAAGATGATCACACCAAGATATCTAGATACGTGAACACATTGAATAACTGAACTGAGAACAAGGAGATACATTGAAGAAGAGAGAAGGGAGCGGAACAACTATGAGCTAAAGTCAACATACATCAAATCAATCAATGTGCAGGAGTGCAAACATTTACGGCATACCGATTGAAACCCTGCCCAGAGCAAATGAGCGATTACAACCAATACCGACTGCCCAATAGCCTCTCTTTTTCCTCTCAACTGATTTGTATCCGAAACTTATGGTGTATATATATATACTGGTAATGAACAGGGCTGGAAACCGAGCAATCGGGATCCAAAGCCAATTAAAAAAAAAGAAGCCAAGTTGCACAAAATCGTGCTAATCGCTGAGTAGTGCGTCTATTGGTACTCAATGTCAGGTTAAATTACAATATGGAAAAGGAGAGCCTATACACGCGGTGCGCGGTGCACATGTTAATTTTCAATTTTCATCTCGAAGCTGTGCGTAGGCGCGAACCGCGTACAGGCCGGAGAGCGGGCGCTGCACTCCACCACTCTTGATCTACACAAGATGTATTCAAGAGGAAGGAAAGCAATTTGCAGGTGCGCACAGTACGCTTACTTGTCCTTTGATAAACTCTCACAGGCCGCGGTGCAGTATTACACCCAGTAGTAGCGCTAGCCTTGCCATCTAGTAGTACTAGACTACAGGGACATATATGTCTCGACTCTTGGGTACCGAGTGAAGCACCACCCCATCTCCGAAAGCCGTAAAACACCCGTGTTGGCTCTTGAGCTGCTTGCCACTTGACATATGTCTGCTGCAACCGCTTTAAACACATACACTGTTAGCATCCCTGAGACAGCGAATGTCTTCTCGTCCTCCATTGGATAACAATAAACGCGGCAAGGAGCCTCTATCTCATGAGGACCTGGGATGATGTCTTTGTGTTCTCAGCGATGTCCCCTCCACGTTTCCCCAGCAACGGCCCTATAGCGCGACTCGGGTGCACATTTGGCTGCCGCTAGGGTTGACGGTTGACCACCTCTCCGATATCAACGAGCCCCCGCCAAAGCCCGTATACTCTCAGCGCCACTCCAACGTTGAACGAACGAGCTCCACAGAGAATTCAAGATGCAGGCTGGGCGTGTGTTATCGGCCCTGCAGCTCACAGCCGAAACGTCCGCCAGATGAGACGATCGAATGGGAACGAGGGCCGTCTGGCTGCGGCAGGAGAGCACCAAGACATATATAACTCTACACCCCCCTCCCCCCACCCTATCCCGATTCCTATCTGCGAAGGCCACAGACCCTTAAACGAGCTCCACCGTACAACACTACACTGTGAACCACACAAGACACGATGTACTTCTCTCCTCTTGCTGTCGCCGCTTTCGCTGCCGTTGTCACTGCTTCCCCAGCAGCTGCCCCACTCGCCGATGCCGTCGCTGACACTAAGCATGGTTCTTCTTACGCTAACCAGATGGGCCCAGTCACATTCCTTTACCCTGACGTGAGAGCCTGGTCTGCTGATGCCGACAACACGGCTCCATGTGGCTCTTACGCTGCCATCGGAAACAGATCTGACTTCCCTCTCGACGACGGTTTTGTTGCCTTCATCGCTAAGTACGTCTCTTACAAGATCAAGCTCGGAATCTCATACAGCTCCAACCCAACAAAGCAGAGTGATTTCCAAGAGTGGTACAGTGGAAATGTCTCTTCGGAACTCCACATTGGACACACCTGCTTCCACATGCCAGATCAGCCAAACTCTATCAATGAGGGTGACGTTGCCACAATCCAGGCTATCTACTTGAACGATGATGAGGATGATACTGGCTCCAACGGTGAGCCAGTTGAAGGAGGGGTCAACGAGACATTCTATGCCTGTTCTGACATCAAGTTCGTTGAGGAGTCTGTCTTCGATCTCACTGACTTTGCGTTGTCCTGTTTCAACGCTACTAACGACGATTACTACGCTGAAAGTTCTATTAACATCAATGGTGTCGCCACATATGACTCTGCCGAGCAGTCTGAGATCGCATCTGTCAGATCTTCTGCTGGTCTCACTTCAACCTCCTCATCAACTACAGCTACATCTTCCTCTACTGCTTCATCTTCCTCCGCTGCTTCATCTTCTTCATCCGGTCTGGCTGCTGGTGTCGCTGTCCCAGCAGCTGGAATTGTTGGTGCTCTCGCCATTGCTCTTCCAGCCATGCTTTAAGTCTAAGCAATTTGTGTTATAAACTGACAGATCATCAGTCCGTTGCCTCCATATGGCTGTGAGTATGTCCTTTTAGGATATGCACTGATCCCATCGCATCAGGAAAAAAAAAAGTTTTATGTACTTCTAATGCCCTTTAACGATAAATCCAACTACTTTAAACTTTACGGTGTAACATATGGCGTTAGTAGATGCCAGAAATCTTTTGTACTGATCGCAATGTCGTGGTGGGTGAGGGAGAGTGCAGTGCAGTGCATCAAATAGCAGAGGTAGTGCGGCCGGCTCCATCAGTCACGTGATCCGGCAGGCTGGAGACACCCGCGAATTGGAATGGGCCAAATAAATCAAGAGCGTCGAAGCTTCAAACAACTGGACAAGGACGTCTAAGGAAGCCTGGTCTCCGTGTTGCAATTTATCATCAACGAACATACAGCGCTACATCAACAATGGGAGCATCAGCATCTAAACCAACAGAGACAAAGGTGTTCACGCCAAAGACAAATATTGACATCGGGCCGTCCCTTGTTGGTCAGTTGGAACAGTCTCTCGAAACAGACTATGCTCGTACACAATACACCAAAAAGGCCTTCGAAGCAGAGGTGGGCAAGAAGTTCGACCTTATTTTGAAAGAATCTTCTGATAAATTTGAGAAGACACTGAAGTCCTCACTTCTCACGCAGGATTCAGAAAAGGATAAGGGTATTTCAAGCAATATATTCGGTGAGAAGCTTTCAAAGCTCCAACAGGATTTGGAGAAGAGGGAATCAAAATTCGTCAAGATTCCAGAGTCTGTGACAAAGTCAAAGACTGAGATTGTCGACTGCTTGATTAAGAACAAAGACAAGCCTTTGAACTGTTGGGACGAAGTGAAGAACTTTGAAAAATTGGTTAACCAGATTTAGAACGAAACTTACATGACAAAATAAAAACCTACCATATTCTTTACAATCATCCTTCTTTATCTTGAAGTTGTTTTAGTAGTGACTGTATTGACGGTGCATGCAACTTACGATTCCAGAAATTTTGATATACCGGCTGACCATATACAGAGAAGATATCACTCAAGACCAAACCCCTTGTAGATAAGGATCAAAGCACTGTCACTCTCACCACCGCCAGCTAATCCCTCAATTCTTTCCTTATCAACGATGGAAACCTTGTCATCGTTGAACCTCCACCATTTGTTATCGTTGTATTTGTCTTTAACAAATGCTTGGTAGTGACCAGAGTCGGCGGAAGAACCTTGGTGAGTAATGACAGCGTTCAAAGTGTACAGAGATGACGGATTCTCGCCTTGCTCAAGTGCATCTGGGAATTTGTCTTGGAACTGTTTCAAAAATTTCTTAAATTGCTTCTCCTCAAACTCATCCTCCTCTTTTGGTAAAACTCCCTTCTTTTGCTTTTTGAACTCACGTTCCTCATTCTGTTGAAGCTTTTCAACTGATCTCAATTCATCTCTTACCTTGATCTTAGCATCACGATACTGCTCATCCAACAAATCGGCCAAATCCAACTGGAAAGGGAATTGAACTTTTCTCAAGATCTTGGATTTCTTGTTGGTAGATCTCTTCCAGAAGAATCTCACGAACTGGACAGTCAAAATGGATGGAAGTTTGGTGATCTTCTTGTTGATTTCATAAACACAGTCCTTGTTCAAGTTGTCACTGTGCTTCTCAATGGTCTCATTCAACGATTCCACAATTCCGTTTTTCATGAAATTGGTCGTTCCTGTGATATGACAAGAGAGCTTAAGGTCTTCATCGACTTTTTCTTGAACGTCAGTCTCATCCTCCTGGTTCTTGATGACAGACTTGAAACGAAGTGTAAACTTCTGCATAAAATCGTCACCCAACACCGCCTTCAAACTAACAAGCAACTGAGTGAAAGCTTCCTCTGCATCTTGTTGTTTCGGTCTCCCCATATCATCACGTTCACCGAACTGTGGATACTTGTATCTCAAAGATGTGATCAAAGTGCTTGGGACAACGTCTTCAGTTTTCTTCTCTGTGAGCTCTTTGAAGACTCTCTTCAACTGCAGCACCAAATGCTCATCCGTGCCGACCTCTCCAACTTTATCATTCGCCTCCAATGCATTTCTCAGGTCAGCAATGCTGTATAAAGCCTGGATGGAAGAGTTCAAATAACACGTATTTCCCAGGTTCTCCAACCCAACCGGGTCCGGGGAGTACGACTTGAGAGCAGCCTGGTCAAGGTCCTCGAGGAACACCGTCTTCTCCACTGGGGCGGCTGGCAGGTTGAGTTCCGGGGAGCCAATGACCATGACCATTTGGCCAGGTTTGAGGTTGAGTGACTCCACGAGAACGTCATCTTTCAATTGGCCGGACTTGAGTAGCACCTTCTGTCTCTCGATAGGGATGCGTGTGGCCTCCTGGATCTTCTGCTTGAAGACGAGGCCGCTGTCCGAGAGAGCGAGCTCCACCGGGTACGTCTTTCCGGAGTTCTTAATGTTCACTGTGAGAGTCGACATCCTGGGTGGCGGGTTGTCCGTTGGAGATCACTAGGGGTCTTGTTGGTGGTTGGTGGTTGGTGGTTGGTGGTTGGAACTTGGTGGCGTATCAGGTCAATCGCCGCTCAAAAATCAAAACATGTTGTCGCGCTTGCCCGTTGACGTCTTGCCTGTACGCGACAACGCTAGCGGATATCCTTGGACATGATAACCACCGCCATATTTCAGGCTGGGCCAGTCTCTACGTGAAATGTGGTCGCTTGTGAAATCTCATCGGTGTTCTTCAGACACGAGAACATGCATCTATAACTTTTCTCACAAGAGATCGTAGTACAAAGGCTCAGGAGTAAGACGCAAACTGCTGGATGCGCCCCAGTGCAGTCTGAACAGGCTTCGAGTGTTGTGAAAAGCTGCTCAGCATCGTGATGTATCTCTCAAACTGAGATCTTGTATGATCGTGGGTGTATTCGTCATCCAGGTATAGCTCCTCCTTGGAGATCTTCATCAAAAGCTGTTGCACAATTGCAACGTTTGTAAATGCGTTTGCTGTGCTGGAGTAGAAGAAGCAATTCTCAAAGTGTTCCGGCGTAAGATTGTTCATGAATGTAGTATTGAACTGTAGCACTGTGATATTGATATGCTTGAAGATCAACTTGAACTTGGTGTAATGGGTGTCGGTCAGTCCGTCAGTTTCGATGAATGAGTCCAGAACTCTTCTGAAGATGAGAAACCTCAGCAGGTAGTATGAAAGGTTCAAGGAAGCGGTCGACATGGTCCCAGCAATGATACTGATGTCTTTGATCTGGGCTGATAAGCTCGAATACCATTTGCTCAAGTTTGCCAATAAGGAATCGCACTTTTCCAAAAGTGTGTCAAAGTCGTCGAACTTTAACGACTTCAAGTTGTAGATCGCACTCAGTGCATCATTGACATAGTAGGAAAGATGAACCATCTTCACAAACACCAAGTTACCAAACAGTGACATCTCAGCCTCCATTGGATCCTTTTCAGTCTTACCATGGTTCAAAACATACTTCTCACCATCCATTCTTTCAATGAATACCTCTTCAGAATCTTCAGTACGGAAATCTTCAGATCTTAACTCGTTCAAGAGCCAATTGTCAGGACTCACCCTAGATGGCCTGAATTCCATCAATGCAAACATTTTATCCATAAAGATCACAGACCACGTCAGGATCTTACGAACTTTCCGCTCCCAACTTGGAATTGTTGCCCAGTCGTCACTGTTGTAGTTCAATCCCAACTCCTCACAGATGGTTATCAGTTGACTCATCTTTTTCCAATAGTCATTAGGCTTGAAGAGGTCAGTTGAGATGAATTTGAAGTCGTGATGCATCAAAAGTATCAAGCCTTGGCACGTCGAAAACTTCGGTGGTAGGTTGATAAGATTCTCAGAGTAGAGCACAAGTACCAGCCTTTCCAGCTTCTCCATGTTCGGCCTTGAAATCTGTGACAGCTTTGGGTCTGTGTGCCACCAGTTGATTGCATGAAGATACACCATTGCCAACAGGAGAGGATCAAATTCTCTATGAGTTCTAGAGTATTTTTCGAAAAACACAGGCTGAGACACCACCGGGATCAAAGGGTGTACCTGCTTGAAGTACAAGTTGAGCAATGCCAATCCATGTGGATACATCATCTTCTCAATCTCATCAACCTGTGCATATGCCAAATTGACAAATTCTTCATTGTCGTTCACAATCTTGAAGATCACATCGTCGTTGATTTTGCGTAGCTTGGACCTCTGGTCTAGCATCAGTTGTTCCCGGCTCAGGACATCTGATGGGGAGTTAGCTGCCGAGTTTGGGGTTTCGCCCATGTCGTCAAACACCAAGAGATGCTTCTCAAAACTGGAGGAAGGCCCCAAGAATTTGGATGATTTTGGACCCTGGAGTGAGAGGGTCTTCTTCATGATTGTAGGGCCCTTGTAGTTGTCATAGTCTCTGATTGGGGCATTGTCTCTGATCTTGATGGCGCCTGAGCTCTCTGCATCGCCAAACTTGCAAGGAAGGTATCGGGAGGTGCACTCAGTGCATGCGGTTAGCCCCTTTGGAATGACACATGCCGTCTTTCTGTGGATGCAGTTGTCACAGTGTCTGGTATCCTCCTTCACCCTGGACGCATCTTCTGTGCCTGCCTCAAACACACAGTCCATGTTCCTCTTGGTGCACTCTAGACATGTCCTCGAGTCTGGTGGGAGGGTGCACTTGGTCTTTCTCCTTCTGCACCCGGAGCACGGTTTCGTTCTGGACGTCTTGCGCTGCTTGGACACCCGCGTCTTGTTGGGCTTGGTGGTGATGGAGTTCTGGAGAGTCGAGGAGGAGAAACCCTGGTCGAGGCTGAAGCTGTTGTGGTCCAGCACGTTGGTATCGAAGGGCGATTGCACCCTTAGATCGTAGCCGGAGCTCAGCTGCGGCGTGCCGTAGTCGCCAAACGTATTGGGCGTCTCTGTGGAGGAGGACGGTGTGGTGGTGGCATACCCGGTGAAGTCCTCCGCAAGTGGCACGGGCTGTCCATTGGGGTAGGAGAACATTGTGATGTTGTGGTGCTGTTGTGGTGTTGTTGTGGTGTTGTGTTGTTGTGCTGTTGTGATTAATTGGTGATGACTCTGACAGGCAGCGCTTTTCTCAGCAGGTGTGCAGGAATGGCTCTGATGGTTACTTGGGTGGAGGAAGGGCCGCAGGCAGAGAGTCGAGACTGTATGGGTAAGGAGTCCCAGCCGGTGCTGCTTGTGTCCTTGTCCGTGGCTGCTATGTGTCAAGAGTCAGTGAGGTAGGTAGTATAGAAGGTCTTCATATATTGGCTTTTTGCGCTGAAAGTGATTGCACAACACCACACGTGAGTTTGTGCGGTTATGCACGCAGCACCTGTCACGTGCCAGGGAACCTGCGCTGCAGCTAGTATACCGCGCGTAACACGTATCTCCAGGACTCATTTGTCATTTGGTTTGACCATTGATTACTGGTCATTTGGTCCTTCAAGTGGTTTCCAGCGAGTCTTTTGGGTTCCAAGCGGTGGATTAATGCCAGCGCTTTATATTCCCCCCCTGCTGGCAATGCGACTCTGTCAAGACCCAACGTTGAAGGGGGACCACCATGGGGGTGCTTCAGTGCCCTGCCAAAGATCTAGATCTCATCAATTGCATGGAAATATCAGTGGCCACATGTGCTAGCATCCATGGTACGGGGAGTTTGATAGTGCTCGACGGTTTACGGAGTACATGCTAATTACCGCACAACCTTAAAACCCCATGCTATAAATAGTTGGTCCTCTCCTGACACTTCGAATAGGCAGACATCGGCAAACGTGGGGAAATGGGGTCCGGACAGTTGAAACACTCAGGGGCCAAGGGGGCCAAGGGGGCCAATCACGAACAAGAGCGACCTAAACTCATATATAGAGCGTAATTAGTGCACTTCCGGATCCGGTATATCGCAGAGAAACTCGCAAGTGATGTGGCCCGAGACCAAATGTCCAAGCACCATGACTCCTGTGTCTCGTGTGTCTCGTGTCTCCACAGACTTTTTCTTTTGCCGCATCGACCCCAGCCATAGGTGCGTGCCATATACAAAAAGACCAAGAAACTCCCCCTTCTCTCACATCGCACACAAGAGCTCACTGGCAACCAAGCCAGCGAAGCATCAATCGCCCCCACCTCACCTCAACAAATGATGCGTCTCGACTTCCAGGGCTCGAAGCCAAAGGAGGACGAGTTCAGCGCCATCACACTCGAGGGACTCAAGACTCCCGACACTCCAAGAGATGACCCTTTCCTTGCGGTTGTGGCCGGGCCTTCTTCTGCACCAGAATCCTCCTCTTCAGGACTCGGTGCCCATGTATCCAACGCGTTGAAAGTGGAGGAATTTGAGCGTGCAGCTCACGACCAGCCCCAGCGTGTGAACGTGGCCATGATTTGGGCATTTCGCAAAGTTATCACCATGTGTCTACTCATTTCATTTTCTGGTTTCCTGTTTGGATACGACACTGGTATCATTGGCGGCATTCTACAGCTTCCAACTATCAAGAGAGACTTTGGAGACTCCTCTATCGATCCTGCCACCGGAGAAGTCACATATACCATCGACACCGTGATCCACGGTTTACTGGTTTCCACGTATCACATCGGATGTATTGTTGGCGGTTTAACTATTGCCAGAGCGGCTGATTTTAGAGGCAGAAAACTTCCAATGCTGTTTGCCATGTGCGTATACTGCTGCGGTAATCTGATCCAAATCACAACATGTCAGACGGGTAAGTGGTACCAATTCATGATTGGAAGATTCGTTACCGGTCTATGCATTGGTTCAATTGCGGTTCTGGGCCCAATGTTCATCTCAGAAACATCACCAACCATCATTAGAGGCTCCTTGACATCAAGTTTCCAAAGTATGATCACCCTAGGGATCCTCATTGGCTCCATTGTGATGTATTTGACCAAGAACGCATTTTTGGAGGTGAACACAGCATGGATCATCCCCTTATCCTTGTCTATGGGCGTTGCTATGGTTGTATCTGTGGGAATCTTGGCCACTCCAGAGAGTGCAAGATATTTGATCAGTATTGGCCAAATTGACCTCGCTCGTCAGTCCCTGGTCAAAGTTGGTGAAACCGATGTCGAATACACCATCGCAAAGCTGGCTGAAAAATTGACCGTGGATAGAAAAGCTGATGATATTGGATATTGGGAAATGATTGCAAACAAGAAGAATTTCAAAAGGCTACTCATCGGTGTCACTCTAATGTTTTTCCAACAAATGAGTGGTGTGGACTACTTTTTCTATTTCGGTACACAACTGTTTGCATCAGTGGGTATCTCTGACTCCTACATCACGTTGATCATCATTGCAACCGTCAACTACGTCACATCGATAGCGGTGGTGTTCATTGTTGAAAGATTTGGACGCAAGAAAACATTACTCGTGGGATCTGTTTTGACTTTCTTGACGCTGATGGTGTATGCCACTGTTGGTGTCACCATGGTTGATTTGACCGATGGGGCAGATAATCGGACGGCAGGTTACATAATGATCACATTCACTTGTCTTTTCATTCTTTCATTTGGATGCACTTGGTCAGGATGTGTATCAGTTGTGGCCAATGAGGTTTTCCCATTACAGATCAGATCAAAGGCTCTTGGTGTATCTATTGCATTCAATTGGAGTGCCAATTTCTTCATTGGATTCTGTACTCCGGTGATCACCGATGCTATCCATTACGCATTTGGATATGTGTTTGCCGGCTGCATGTTTGCTAGTTTCTGGTTTATCTTGTTTGTTGTACCAGAGACCAAGGGTATCTCATTGGAAGACGTTGATATGATCTTTGAGAAACGAGACTCGTTTGAAGGTGATCTTTAATTCGACAACGAAGAGCCTTGCTACGAAGTTGACGGTGTCCTCAGCTACCCTCTGGCTCTAGGGATCAATTCGACGCCGCCCACACGATATTTTATGATTCTGTTTTGAACCTGGAGATATTCCAGCATGAAGTTTTGCTAATTGTACACTTAAATATTACATAAACGCTTGATAATGACCTATTAATAATTTGGAAGGATTTGATCCGTAGAAGGTGAAAGAAAGCCTTGATCTCGGGCCAACTCGCGAATGCCAATCGGCATGACAGATGCTACGTGTATTTTTAACTCCCCTTGCTGGAGCTTCCAAATGAGTACTTTCAGGAGAGGATTGTTCACTGGGCTCTTATAAAGTCCATTCATCATACGTCAGTGGCTACGCAGTGCTCCAGGATGTCACGACACTCATTCTATGACTTACCACCACTTCCCGTGCAGAGACAGTCTGTCATTGACGCGGATTCACAGGGAAACGGATACACGAGGGAGGTGGAACGCGTGCCCATCGCTGAGGACCACGGCCATGATATTGAGCTCCAAGAATACGCCAAGGGACAACAATTTATGGGGAACAGCTCTTCATCACTTACAAAGCCATTGATTCCAGGAAATGACACGTCGTACCACTACAGATCCGCGCCTGCCCCGCCTCCACATCAACAGCATCACAACCGATCCTTGCAAACGCCCCCAAGCACAAAGACACCTTGGGAGCGTGTCCAGTCATTCCCAGTATTCACATACGCAGTAACCTTGGTGGACATTGTTATGTTCATTGTTACGCTGGTAAAGGCGAAGGAGCTCACGGGATCAGCATTTGTGAGCCCATCAACGAACCCTATGCTAGGGCCTTCAACATACGTTCAAATCTATCTTGGATCAAGGTTCACACCTTGTGCTATGGGTTCACAGTACATTAACTTGGATTTTGCATGGCCTTGCCCCAACACAACTTCCACAAGCTCAGAAACTTGCACCCTGGCTGAATTGTGTAATTTTGGAGACGATGGTCGTGCCAATTCTCAGGTCTGGAGAATTGTCAGTGCATGCTTCATGCATGCTGGATTCATCCACATTTTCTTCAATTTGGTGCTACAGATGCTTATTGGACGTGATGTGGAGCTGGTTGCTGGGACTCCAAGATACATTGTCATCTATGTCTTAAGTGGAATATCTGGTAACTTGTTCGGGCTTAATTTTGCAGGAGATGGAGTCTCAAGTGTTGGGGCAAGTGGTGCCCTGTTCGGAGTGATCGCTGTGAACTTGATCATATTCATACTGCACAGGGATAAGAGCAGAATCCGCGGGTATGGCTTTATCTTGTTTGTTATGTTTGCCGAAGTTGTTGTATGTCTTGTCCTTGGGCTCTTACCGGGGCTTGATAATTTTGCACATATTGGGGGGTTTGTATGCGGTCTTCTTCTATCGGTCATACTGCTCGACAATCCGAGATTTGTGAAGCATCTGCCCGATAAGATATACCCGCTGGGGAAAAGCCACAACAACTACAAGATGACCTTATTTTGGTGTTGGAGCGCACTACGTGCTGTGTGCTTGGGACTTTTGGTTGCTTGGTTTGTCGGTCTCGGTATCAACATCAAGAATGGTGGGGGTAACTGTTCGTGGTGCAAATACCTAAGTTGCATTCCCGTCAATGGCTGGTGTAAACAAAGCGACTTGACCACCTCATAGGGGGGGGGGGGGGGGGGGGGGGGGGGGG
>JAKUBT010000073.1:0-50291 GCA_030563305.1 Petasospora maesae
AAGTGGTGATGAGAATGAGAAGAGGGAGCAAAGGCAAAGAGAAGATGTCTACAGGAGAGCAGAAGAGATTGAAAGCCAGATTGATTCAGATTCATAAGAACAGATTGAAGAAATGAGAAGATTGGTGTTATAATGAGAAAAGTCAGAAGATAAGAAAAATTGGTTGGAACGTTGAGTTTGGACATGAGATAAGAAAAAATATGGACCCATGGTAAGGTTAATGCTAAAACAAAAAAAAAATACTGCAAAGGAAAGAGATGGGAAGAGGCTGAAAGTCGAAAGAGAGAACGCTGATTTGATTGTCAGAAATGCTGGTAAGTAAGAAACATACACATTGTTATGAAAAAAAAAAAAAAAAAAAAATAGGAACTTTTACACTTTATATCGAATGCACATTGTTATGAAAAAAAAAAAAAAAAAAAAGTGAGCACTAATCAAACTATCAACACTCTGTATTAGGCTACAAACTATCATTTGAAAAGATCTGATACAGTTTCAAGAATGAAAGCAATTATCTATCAGTGAAATTTTATCGGTAGGGGGACTGCTAAATCAAGACAAAATGCAAAAAGTTAAAGCTAAATGCCCCACGTGGGGCTCGAACCCACAACCGTACGATTAAGAGTCGTAAGCGCTACCGATTGCGCCAGCGAGGCAATTGCTTAACGATAAAATTTCACTGGTTTTCACACCAGCTCAGATAGCGGCAATTTCGGTAATGTCGGATATCGCTGCTATATGGAGTGTTGTAATGTCGAGGACGGTTTCGAGTTCGCTGGTTATGCTATAGGAACGGCCACGTTTGACCTCTGGTGACACAAGATGCATCATCTAAGAAGGATGAGTGAGAGGCAAAACTTCTGGTGCTGAACTTACAAGACACCATCGTTGGTGATCTGACACCGACCACAAGACATACTCCAGTGGGGTTTGTGGATCGAAGAACATAGGTGGAAATATGAATTTTGGTGACTACACATTGTTTTATATATGTGAGATCGTTTATAGTATTTCTTTAACACCCCAATCTGATTATGTTAAAAAAAAAGGCTTTGAGGCGATGAAGCTGCCAAAAAGGAACCTATTGCAGTAGACGGAAACAATAATTCATAAATAAGGCTAGTGAAGATCTTACAACTTTTAAGATGCAGTGTGGTTATGGTTTTGAACTAGTGGCTATGGTTATATAGCAAGATGCAACTAAAAATCAAGTGTGTTCAGTCTTCAGTAGATCATCGATGAGAAGTAGAACATCGTCACTTGCTGTTGATGAAACAGAATGCTCATATGATGGTGACTCAAGCTTCTCTCTGATAGCCAGGTCTAGCATGCTTCTCAGTTCCTTGATAAGAACTGCATTTTTACTCCAAGTTTTGACTGGGAGCCAAGAGTCAAGAACGATACCAGGTGACTGCTTTCCCGAATGTATTGACGAAAGATCATATGTGAACGGTCCTCCAAAGAGCAGAGTTGAAAGTGTCGTAGTAGGTGTGGTATCTCTCAGAAAAAGCTTGGAGGTCACTGATGAGGTGTTGTAGACCACAAATGAATTCTTGATGACGTTTCTTTTGGTGACAGCGCGCGGTGTAAGGTCAACCTTCCTCTGTTGCAATTTCTCAAATTCAATAAGACCATCTTCCCTCTCACTCTTCAATTCTTGCAATTCCTGAACTTGAGATTGTGACAATTCCTTGTTACTGGTGTCAAATAGAACTGAGGATGGGTGGATGAATGCTCTTGTGGCTGGGAGTTTGTCAACTGTGATCTGTGTATCATCCTTCCTAGACACCTGTGTGATGTACTCTTCGTTTCTGATCCAGTACTTGATCAGCTTGACATCTGGATCAACCTGGACAGATCCTGCTGATGTACTGAAAAATTTCGGGTCAGGGAGCTGTACTCTTGCAACTTGAGGGTAAAATGAACCTGTGATGATCGACCTCATCACTGCAATGTTCTTTCCATTTCGATTCAAATATGTGTCGTTCTCTTTGTACTTCAATGGCAAAAACCCAATATCCTCGAGGATGGACTGATATTGCACGACGGACGACTTGATCTCAGTAAGCTTCATATAAGATAAAAAGTTGTCCGCAATGAACTTCTTCTTTTCAGATTGTGATGTCAACTCGAAGTAGGCTTTAACAATAAGCACAGTTGCCAGGAGATCACCATAATCCTTGTTCTCTGACAGCAACGTTTTGATATTGTCCCTGTTTTCCTGTGAGTGTATGAATGGAGACCCCACTCCTAGTACAGATGCAACAAGAATACCAAAATTTGTGCAACCAAATATGATGGAGTAGACCAGCAGCTTACCATGCTTTGGATCAACAATTGGCAACATCGAGACATATTCGCCAAGTTCTGTGAGTTCATCAAACTCGTTAATGAATCCAGAACATTTCAGGATTTCTTCAGATTTCATTAGTGAGTCTTTTGGTGGAGGATCCAGTCCGCTGTTCAAAAATGCAACAACGTCCTTAATTCCCATGGTCTTCACAATCAGGTATAGCGAGTCAAGGTTTATGCGTTTGATCTCAGGCACTGGATGACCCATCATTGCTTCATGAGTTTCCCTTGTGAACAACTTGTAGGATATACCACTTGAGACACGACCAGCACGACCACGTCTCTGTTTTGCTTCAGCCTTGGACTCAAACATCTCCACCAACTTGGTCGTGTTATCAACTGCGTTGTATGTCATAGATTTGACTTTTCCAGAATCGATTGTCACCACACAGTCGTTGATAGTGATGGAAGTTTCAGCAATGTTTGTGGAAACCACGATCTTTCTTTTGTTTGGATACGAGGCAAAGACACGATGCTGTTCTTGAGGACTCAATGCAGAATGAAGTGGGAGGATAACAGATGGTCTGTTGAAACTTTGTTGAATTGTTCTGACACAAGAGCCAATCTCTGCGACACCTGGAAGAAAAACAAGAATGGACCCGTCATTTCCAGCATCTTTAAGGTCCTGATCCACCTCTGAGATGAGTCGAGCGATGAGGTCATAGTTAATACGACCGGAGCTGAAGAAGTTCGAATCAGCACTTGGCGAAATCATCTGGCCTTTCATTTCAATTTGAAAGTTGGTTTTCTTGAGCACATCATCCAAAAAGAAGTCCTGAATCGGAAATGTTCTTCCCTTAATATGAGCAGTGTCCAGCCCCTTGAAAAAGGACTTGAAAACAGATGTATCAACAGTAGCACTCATCAGAACAATCTTGAGATTCTTAAACTTCAACAAAAGGTTTTTGATCATAATTATGATAAGATCAGTTTCCATGGATCTCTCATGGACCTCATCAATGACAAGTACAGAGTCATTCAAGAACTCATCACCATTCTGGAGGAACTTCACCAGGATACCAGTGGTCAAGAACTTGATTCGTGTGTTCTTATTGGACTTGTTTGAGCCTCTGATGATATAACCAACTTCCTCTCCACACTTGGAGGCCCTCTCTTCAGCAACACGCTCTGCAAGCCCAATAGCTGAAATTCTTCTGGGCTGTGTACACAATATTTGAGTTTTGTAGTTCCCCTTGGAGTAAATGTCATCCAGGATAAACTGCACAAGCTGTGTGGATTTGCCCGAACCTGTCTCACCGGTGATAAGGCTCACTCTATGTGAGTTGATAATCTTCATGAGGTTCTCCTTTTCTCCCCAAGCTGGAAGCGTGGCCCTTGCCTTCAGCATCTTCTTCAGTTCAGTGGATTGTAGCCTTCTCTCATAGTCGTCCTTGATAGCCACAATGTCTGGTCTTGACTTGAAAAACCTTCTTGCTTTAGCTCCATTGGATGAGTTGACCTCGAGAGAGTTGATGTCATCTTGGAGTGATGACGGTTCCAAAAGAGGGCCAGGATCTTCAATGATAGAATCTGCATTTGTCTCAAGCCAGTCAACAAGAGAGAAGATGTAACTGTCACCAAGAAGATTCTCAACAGCATAATGTCCCAGTCTTGATATCAATTTCAATTTAACGTAGTTTGGAAGCTTGAAATTACTGTCCCTTGTGGATATGACCAGTCCAGCAAGATGATACGGATAACACTGAGGTCTGTGGACAGTGAGAGACAAAAGTGGGGAGAAATGAATCACCACAGAGTTGTCATTGAGTTTTTTGATCTTGGAAGACTCGTAGATCGATATCAGACTTTCAATCTCCTCATCCCAAATCTCCTGAGAATCTGCTGGGTCAATGTTTGGGTCATTTGTGTAACCGGCATATCTGTCAGTCAAGGCGACAATCGTGTTTCTGACATCAATACCATTACTATTCAATGCCACAATAGCCTCTGATCTCGATACACCAAATTCAGTTACTCGTTTGAGCAAAATTTCATTCTTGTCTGCGATCGTGATGGTATCTTGTGAACTTGGATCAGCAAAGTACGGAGGCAGATCATCATCTGGAACGTTGAACAAAAGATAAGAAAGAGAATCTTGGTACTTTAGTGCTTCATCAACGTGCGATTTCCTGAATCCGATAGATAGTAAAAGCTGTTCCTGATCTTTCAGGTTCTTGCCGTTATCCGCCTTTTTCCATTTAATGTGGTTCCTGATGGATTGTTGAATCAGGTCCCTCTGCTTGATGGAGAACTTGAAGGATAATGCAGAATCCCACACCTTCTTAGGGAACGTCACATATCTCTCACGCTGGGAGAATGTTCTCTTGGAGGCTTGTTTTGGTGTAGATTTAACGGGAATTGATGATTGTGTGGAAGATGTGAGTACCACTTGAGTCCTTTTTGTCTTTGCTTCGTTATTGACTTTGGCCTGCTCCTCCTTCTCTCGTGCTTGTCTCTTCTTGCGGTCTTCGAGAATAATCTTGAAAGGGTCCTCATTGTATAGTCTATCGTGTTTTTCCTTGGATTCCTTCAAAATGTCCTTTCTTTGAATTTCAAGATCGGCCCACGCATCTTTGAACTCTCTCGGTAGCACGAGGTGAAGACTCTTGTTGAAGCACACTTTGTGAAGCGCCGCTGTTGCTGCATAGTATCTCGCTTCAATGGCCGTTTCTTTTCCAGGCAAGCCGTGTGGGCACTTGACTTCGATCTTCTCTCTGGTCTTGGGCTCCGTCCAGGCCAATATAGCGGTGGCCACCAACCCATTCTTTGTCTTGTGCATGTCGTACTCAACTCTCTCCCACTTAGACCTCTGTGCGTGCTCATGGAGGAGGTTTATGGGCGGTTTACCACTAGATGGGCGTTTTATGGAATTGACAGGCTTCTCGTTTGGGTCGGGGGTTATCTGCTTACCCTTTCCTCCCTTTGCTGAAGTTGTCGGTGCTGGGGCTTCCTTTCCCTTCTTGCCCTTTGAAGGCGGCGGCGCGGGCGGTTCTTTGGATTTTGCGGGTTTCTTGGCCATAACTTCTTCTTTATCCCAGGCTTGTAATTACCAAGTATCCTGATAGCCGGCTGACTAGAGATCAAGATCACCAGCTGCACTAGCTTGAGGTAAACTTGTGTGCGCATCGATCTCGAGGGCCGGGCCGCGGCCGCGGCTGACGTAATAAATTATTAAGCATTGACGGTGCTAGTCTAGGCTCAGAAATTTGCAAATTTAAAGCCGCAAAAAACGGCTTGAGGGTTCTTTCTGATTACTTTAGTAGTTAATGGACCTCAATATTTATGAAACACCCATTAAAACCCCCAAAATCGGCTCTGGCGGTGTTTTTACGATTAGTCAAACGGCAGAAAATGACAAACAGTGATTTCTAATGTTTAAGAAAATCCGGCATGGTGTAGTGGCTAGCACAGTTCGCTCTCACCGAGCAGACCGGGGTTCGATTCCCCGTACCGGAATTAAAATTTTGTATACGCGCGCGCTGGGGTTACCCGGCCTCTGGAGGTCATATTTTGAGAAACTCTCTTGTTTATCTGGCACTTATACCCCAGACTTGAATAAGCAAGCTGTAAATCAAATGAAAAGTAAGAACTTGCAGCTTGCAAGACGAAAATGCGGGCTGTAATATATGAGGTATGAACGTGGTCTCTACATTTGCAGTCGAAGTAGTTTACAACGGCGCGCTAATTCCTTCTGTGACTCAAAATTAGCGATGACATTGGTGTTCTGGCGATGTGTCATTAATTGATCTGGAGACATTTCACGTATCATGTGTCTTTGCTTTATTGATCAGTTGGTCAGTGTTCGCTGTAGCTTTACTGGTATGCGAGTGTGCCAGATCCAAGGGCCATGAGACGTTCATCCAGATCTGAGCAAGTGGTATGGGGTCGAATTATACCTTTCCACCTTATCCAGAGCCGGAGAACGTGAACGGCCCAAGATGGTCTAGAGTGAGGAATGCTTATAACACCTCTCTGAGACCTTAGAGTGTTCTCTCGAGGCAAGATATACAGACTTGAACGACTCGGACAATAGAGACAAAAGGCGGCTCAAGCTAGAATCCGCGAGTGTGCATGAGCTGTCCCGTTCACCAGCAGCGAACTGCATGAAATGTGTCAGTGCTAAAACAGCTTCGATATCAATTGGAAAGTTGAAAATGTATTGTGTAAAGTGTGTTCCCAGAAAGACATTCGTTGTTTGTATATCTCTAGCCTCCACCTCATCGATTTGTTCTTCATTCTTTGGGCTGAAGTGTGATCATATTGCGTCGTCCGTCGATGGTCTTAAGTCCTACTAGATACTCGGCCGATTAGATCGCACGCGATGGCCATCCACCATGTACAATAGGCGCACTCACCTTCGGTCTCAGTTACAGAGACACGATGAATTTCTTGATGATTCCATATAATTTCTCATGTATTATATCGCCTGCAATATCACTAAAAAGAAGCACCTATAGAGGGGTGGTGGTGGTAGAGTTGAAAGTCCAGAATCAAGAGGAATGGATACCGGAACTCACTTTTTGAGCAACTGCTCAATCTTAGACTCGAGAGTTATTGGCTTTGTCAAAGAGGAGTATCTCTCGATCACTTCACCATCTTTGGCAATCAAGAACTTCTCGAAGTTCCACTTGATGGCTCTGAATCCCATCAAACCTGGCTTGGCCTCTTTCAAATATTGGTATACTGGGTGAGCATTGGAACCGTTGACATCAACCTTCTTGAAAACGGGGAAAGTGACTCCGTAATTCTGCTTGCAGAAGCTCTGGATCTCATCATCTGTGCCTGGCTCCTGGCGACCAAAGTTGTTGCATGGGAATCCAATGACGACGAAGCCCTGATCTTTGTACTTCTTGTAGAGCTCCTCCAATTCGGTGTACTGTGGGGTGAAACCACACTTGGAGGCAACGTTGACGACAAGGACGACCTTACCCTCGAGTTCGGAGAAGTGGAATTCCTTTCCTTCGGAGTCCTGAGCGGACAGAGCGTAGAATGGTGCAGTGGACATGTTGGTGGTTGGGGGTGGGATGTGAGAGCAACCTGCTGTTGGTAGTGGCGAGACGCTGTGTGTGTAAGAGCCTTTGCAGGGCGGTGTTCGGGCGGTTGTTTTGTTGTGATACGGGAAGGCAGTGGCAGCCGCAGTGGAGGGAGAAAAAACGGTGAGTTTGTAGATGGAGTTTTGGTGGACGTTGGAGCAGTGGGGGGACACGGAATGTGAGAGGTTGTTGCCTGTGGGAATTCTTTTGGCTGTTGGCTCGGTACCAACTTTTTTCACGACCGGCGGCCCGGCTACCAGTTGAAGAGACAAAGCGCGACTCTTGGCCTTCGCAGTCCTTCTTAGTTCTCTGTGGTGCTATACTTAGTAGGACTTGGTGCCACCGGTTCGCTATATACAGAGGATGCCTTGAGATGCTGTTCCATAGGGGTCACAGTTGACGATTTCTACGTCCAGTCAAGTTAAGGTATTGAATTAAGGTGTCCATTAAAACTCACCCTGCATACGCATGCTCTTTCTGCATGGCTCTAGAACACCGTCAGTGTGGAGGGATGAGAACACCAGATTTCAACAATGCATTCATCAGTTCTTGTGTATGTGAAATGTTGTTGAGGGGTTTTCAAATGTTAATCGGTTTTGACAACAAATGACCCATTCTCTCGATTTTTGTTCTCAAGTACCCGTCAACCTCCTTGGACTTGATACCACCTTCTCCTCCGGTCTTCCATGCAAGAGGCACCATAGGCACTCTTTCAGCAACCTTGACGAGACGGTCTCTACCTTCAACAGCAACAATCTTATCCGGGTTGTTTGTGAGGAGCTTGATTTCACTCAGGCCCAAGTCCAACAGAATGGCAGTGGCGAGTGAGAATGAACGGGCATCAGCAGGATGTCTGAGTAGCAAGTTGGCCTGCACGGTATCAGCACCCAAATCTTGCAAGTTATAAGCCTTCAACTTCTCTCCAAGACCAATTCCACGACCTTCTTGTCTCAGATACACGATACATCCCTTTCCGGCGTTACCCATCTGTCTTCCAGCTTCGTCAAACTGTTCACCACAATCACAACGGGCACTCCATGCAGTCTCACCTGTGTAACACTCGGAATGGATTCTCACAAGTGTAGCTTGATCCTCTTCACTTAGTTGGTAAACGAGGTTCCCCTCTTCATCAAATTGCACCTGTTCACCAGTGGAATCGTCTATATCTGCCACTGTTCTACCTGGTCGTAATCTCCCCACATATGCACCTCTCGTCATTCTATCACTTTGTGTCTCTCCTGGACGTCTCTTGAAAAGTGTCTTTGATCTGATCTGTTCACCAAACACGATGGCCAAGTGCTCCTTGTTATCCACGTTATTTGAATACAGATGCAAGAAGATCTCCTGTCCTTGTGTGGTTGGGATTCTGGCACGGGCCATACATTGCACGATGGGTAGCTCATCCGGGAGGGTGGCTCTCTTCTTCAATGAGGACTCCGACTCATGTACGGGGACACCTTGGGGCGTTGATGGGAACGAGGATGATGGCGATACCACCGGGGAGACGATGGTGAGATCCTGGAAGAGCGATTTCTCAGCGTGGATTGGCTGTGGGTGTGCAAGCATCCGTGAGTTGTCTGTCATTGATGGCGGGGTGGGTTTTGGTATTGTTCTCAAGAAAGTGTGGCGTGAGCTCTATAGATGGGTGTGTGTGTGTGTGACTCTTCGAGCAGGTGGTACGGTTCTGTGTTGCTCTAGCGTGTATGTGTAGTGGTCTGTGGCCGTTTAGAAGGGCTTTCTCGAGTGTTTCCAGTGGTCTTGGCTCCAAAGCGGTGGGATTGAAGGGGAATAAGTTGGATGATCGTTGTCGAAAAGAAGTTCGTCGGAGGGTCGGGGTTGACGTGCGCGAAAGTTTCCCGATTTGGTTCGCTGGGTGATGAGTCTTGACGGAGCGGGGGGACCGGGAAAGTGGTGAAGCTGCTGGAAATGGGAGGCCAGAAGACGTGTCTTGCTACTCAGCAGGAGGTGGTGATATTTGCGTGTTTAAGTAGTCTCGAGGGGGCGTTAGTCAGGCCGTGAAATGCTTCCCGGGAAGCTGCGTGGCGACCGCTTGGTCAGCGTGGATGCCCGGCTCTCGCCCTTAGTAATGGCGCTTACTAAAATCTGAGTGAGCACCTCGCCTCCAGCGCTTTATATGGCCCACCGGTGCCTATCTTCACGGGAACAAGAGACTATCACGTTCAGGCTAGTGATTGTATACAAGTGGAAACAATTTATGTCCATAGAAGTCGTCCGTGGCTCGTTGGTGGACCCGATGGATTAGCTTATCCGCCCCCCCCCCCCCCCACACCGTGTCTTATCCGCAACGCATCGAGTTTCGTGGCTGGAGAGCAAATTGAGGAACTGACACTTGACACTTGTCTCTTGACACATACGCCTCTGCCCCCCTTCTCGTGCCATTCACTCGAGCAATACGCCCGCACCGACGTTTCCCCGGAACATGAACACAATGGTTACACTATCAAGACGTCAGATTCTCATGGGCTCAGGCCTCATCGTTGCTGGTGCTGTCATTGGCGCCCGCAACTTCTGGTGGACTCCTCGCACGATGCTTGACCCTCCAGAGACAACAAAACAGGGAAATAGAATTTTTATCCCAGTGAGAAATGCAGACGAACTCGATTCATACCTGCTGATCAAGAGGCCAATTCTTCTCAATTTCACAGTTAGAGGAGACCCCTACTGCAACAAGGTCACTGGTGCACTCCAGAGAATAGTGGCGTACGAAACGGACAAGAAGATCAACATGGTCGACATTGAGGCAGATTACCCGGAGACAAGCGAACTGGTACCAAGATTTGGGGTAAAGAACATTCCGACCATTGTCGCTGTGAGGAAGACCTTCCCGGTCGATACATACGTTGATCGCAACCTCCTTGACAATCCAGAAGGTGAAGTTGACTGGGAGAAACTCAAGGCGTTTGTTGAAAGAAATGCAGACCCAGAGGACAGTTGATTCATTATATAATGCTACAGCAAAGAAAAAACATGATAATACGTTGAATATTTATACAGTCTCATCGGGGGACCAGACTTGTACCACACAATCGTAAAAACTGCACGTTGCCACTTTATCACCTTCAGGACTCCAATCACACCCATAAACCATACTCTCATGATCTTCTTTGAAGAAGCGTTCCACTGTTGGCTCACTGTCCAAGTTTGCACCAATAATTCTTGCACCGTCGTACATGCAGCAAGTCAAGAGTCTGTTATCTCCTGATTTAACACTTGGTGAGAATCTCCAAACACCTCCACCAAGTTTCACCTTTTCTTGAACCCTTGGGACCAGCCCTGGGATCAGCCCTGACTCAGGAACACAACGAAGATCCAAGCTTCTTAAACAGTCGTCATATGCACCGGTCCATAGGATGTATGGTTTATCAGTGAACCAATCTCCCCTACCGTGGTGATCACCAGGTTGTGCAGTTTGAATAGCAACAACACCAGCTTCATGGATTCTCTTGGCCTGGAAAACAGCCATATCATCTGGCGATCTTGAATCGTGCGCCTGAAGACAACCATCGTCACCTCCTGTGAATACCACATTGCTCAATTCTGCAAAATTGCCAAATGCACCTGTCCAACACTGTAGTTCATGTGGGGAGCCGAAATATCTAGGTTCACTGAGACCCGTGGGTGTTACATCAACCAATGCGGCATATCCATCCGTTGTAGTGATTAAAAGTCGATTCTTGATAACTTGGGATGTGATTATTGATGTCACAAGAACCTCTTCTTCAAACAACCTCTGGTTATGGATCAATGTAAGCTCATCATCTTGATACTTCCATACCCGTACGTCTCCCGTTGAATGACCGGTATATATCACTTGGTCGTCAAATGGATCAAATTTCAAGTCCAATATGGCACTGTCAGTAGGGTAGTTCTTGATCAACTCCAGTTGTGACCCAGTAGACCTGTATATCTCCACTGCTCCATGACGAGATCGATCGTCTTCAAGTTTGTAGGTTCCTAAAAAGATCAAGGATGGATCTGAAGGGTGGTATCGTAGTGCACATGGTGGCAGCTCCGATTTAATATGTGCAAGTCTGAGAGAGTGAGGATGCTCTGACATCTCTCCTTTGGTAGACCTTTGTTATTGAAGAAGACAAGGAAGGTTTCATGAATTGGAAGACATGCTCATCGACTGCTCCCTTGGCTTCATCTGAAAAATCTGTGAGAGGGCTCACAACCAACAACTACTTCCAAGTCAGGTGTATGTCCGGAAATGGACAATACGCCAAAAATTCGCGAGTTTTTGCGAAATGTAAACAAACCGCGAAGGAAGGGAAAACATCCATTTCTGAAACTGGTCGTGTCCATTTGATCTCCGAGTTCTTCGATCAGTTTATTGCAAAAGTCATACACACATTCCAGATATGGTACGTTTGTCTCGTCGCTGATGGTCTTTACGAGGTGGTTTATGAATGCTTCGGCTCTTGAGGCTGAAATAATCCGTCATGAACCCATCAGAGGGACACGATTGCCTTCCGGGGAATTCAAACATATTTTGAAGCATGTACTAACAATTTACTCAGTCTTCCAACACTAAGACCTACAAGGACGCATTTTCTCTCTTTGACAAGAAGGGTACCGGTAAGGTGTCTCCAGATGCCCTTGGAGACCTTCTCAGAGCCATTGGTCAAAACCCTACCCTTGCAGAGATTGAGGATCTTCAATCTCAAATCTCTGGCGATTTGGATTTCGACACATATGCCAAGATCATCAACAGACCAGATGGATTCAAGCCATTAGGTGAGCCAGAGGATTACATCAAGGGATTCCAGGTGTTTGACAAGGAGGGTTCTGGATACGTTGGTGTTGGTGAGTTGAGATACATTCTCACTTCCATCGGTGAGAAGTTGTCTGACTCTGAAGTTGATGAGTTACTCAAGGGAGTTAACGTCACAAAGGACGGTAATGTTGACTATGTGGAGTTTGTTAAGTCTATCTTGGCCCAGTGAAGGTGATGCTTCATACCCCCCTTGCTTGTCTCATGCTTCTTCATTTCTGAACTTGATGGATCTCCCCCAGAATCACACCCACCCCTCATACATGGGTGGGTGGGCACTTCTCTTGGTGTTTATCGGTTGATTATTCCTGTTGTTCTTGTTTGGTTTTCTGGTTCATATTACCAGAATTTGGTTATAAATGCACTCAAATGATATGAACTTTGCTATGTTTTCTCTTTTCTTCACTGATGGTTGTCCACGGGATCAGCTCCATCGCTTCAGCTGAATGACCTTCAACTGTCATTCAGATATGACGCAGGTGGATCCAACAAGCACCTATTTTCAAGTTCCCTTGTTTAGTCTATCGTGAGAATTAATTTGGGTACAGCCATTTCCAAATCCTGGACCCTTGATCTTTAGATGAAGCGCTGCACACTGTGGGGGGGACACAAGGACCACAATCCACAACAAGGCCCCCGGTAGAACAAGGGCCAGCTACTGGTTGTGGGCATGTCCCTGTGAGCTGTTAGAATATTATAACGGTCATAAGCGCGTACCTTCTTTCCTCCCTAAACTCATGTCTAAGATCCCGATCCTCTTTAGCACAATCGCCTGTGTAGAATTGTGGGTTGTGTGCCATGTGTCAAATGGTCAAACGGTCAAACAGCCATCGCCGATTGCCGCCCCCGGGGCAGTTCAACGTTCAAACCTCAAGGTGTCGCTTCGGCCGTAAGCACCCGATGCGCTCGTTCACCAACCACCATTGTCAAGCGGTGGTAGTGGTACGGTGCTCCTGCGTTTGCTGTTTGCTGTTTGTTGTTTGCTGGGAATGGGAATGGGAAAGGTGAATGGCGCCAGCTCAGCGTCTCAACACTTCAGCTACACAGCTCACTTTGTTAGCACAAAAAAGTGGTGAGATCTAGGGGATCTGGATCTGGGACCTGGCGTGTGTCATGTCTGGTGCGAGTAAAGTTGCGCGCGCACACGTGACGATCGTCTCTTCAGACCGCCATAGCACAGCAACCAGACATGCTACGGACTAGCAGCAAGTTGGAGAATGTAGCCTGGCCTATAGAGTATCCATTGATCAAAAGTCCGATGTGTGTGGCACGCCAAAGTTGCGGGCGAAAAAGAGCCAATAGTGGCGCAGGGTCTGCTCTATGATCAACATTTTTTTGTTGGGACCCGCGGTTTTGGGCCTCGCCGGAAATACACCCGGTGACAGACAAGTGGTGGCAGGCTGCAGCCTCATATAAGACCAGCACGGCTCCCTGCACTGTCCCCCCTCGCACACTCTGCCAGCACACAGACCAGCAGCTGCCAGCAACTACCACTGCCGAGCCCACCAAACTCACACACACAATGGCCTCTACAGAACCCGTGCTGGAGACAGTCGACGTCCTCAAGGCCAACATCATAGCCGCAGGAACCGACAAGAAGACCAAGCGCATCGTCAATGGGTTGGGTGCGCTCATGGGCTCCAAGGAGATGACAGCTCCTCACTTCGACGAGGCGGCCGGTGTCGCTGACATCCTCGAGAAGGACGCACAGGAGAAGGCCAAGTGGGCCAACAAGAAGCACATCTCAGAACAGCCTTGGACCCTGGACAACTGGCACCAGCACATCAACTGGTTGAACATGGTGCTCGTCATTGGTATCCCACTCTATGGCTTCTACTTGGCCACTAACACTCCTATCAACTGGAAAACAGCCATCTTCGCAGTCTTCCACTTCTCCTGTGCCGGTATCTCCATCACAGGTGGATACCACAGACTCTGGTCCCACAAGGCCTACGATGCCCACTGGCCTCTCAGAATCTTCTACGCTCTCTTTGGTGCTGCCGCCATTGAAGGTTCCATCAAGTGGTGGGGTCACTCACACAGAATTCACCACAGATACACAGACACCAACAGGGATCCATATGACGCTAGAAAGGGATTCTGGTACTCCCATCTTGGTTGGATGCTCATGAAGCCAAACCCAAAGTACAAGGCACGTGCTGATATCTCTGACTTGATCGACGATTGGATCGTCCGTGTCCAACACAAGCACTACTTGCTCATCATGCTCTTCATGTCATACATCTACCCAACTCTGATCTGTGGATACTTCTTTGGTGACTACAGAGGTGGATTCGTCTACGCAGGTGTTCTCAGAGCATTCTCTATCCAACAGGCCACTTTCTGTGTCAACTCTCTGGCACACTGGATTGGTGTCCAGCCATTCGATGACAGAAGAACTCCAAGAGATCATTGGATTACCGCTCTTGTTACATTTGGTGAAGGTTACCACAACTTCCACCACGAGTTCCCATCTGATTACAGAAATGCCATCAAGTGGTACCAATATGACCCAACCAAGGTCCTCATCTGGGTCTCTTCCAAACTTGGTCTTGCATACAACTTGAAGACTTTCTCTCAGAATGCCATCGAGCAAGGTCTTGTCCAACAACAACAGAAGAAGCTTGACGCCATGAGACGTAAGTTGGATTGGGGTACACCACTCTCAAACCTTCCAGTTTGGGACAAAACCGAGTTCCTCGAACAATGCAAGGAGACACCAGGCCTCGTTATCATCAATGGTATCGCTCACAATGTCACTGGATACATCTCTGAGCACCCAGGTGGTGAGCCTTTACTCAGAGCATCCCTCGGTAAGGATGCCACAAAGGCCTTCAACGGTGGTGTCTACTTGCATGCCAATGCAGCTCATAACATCTTGGCCACAATGAGAGTGGCGGTGATGTCTGGATCCATTGGGCAGAGAAGAGCTGAGAATGAGTTGAAAAAGCAGAAGTAAGGGAGATAAACACTCATATGAAGTGGACGTGAACAAAGATATACAAGGAAAAAACCACACACACACAAAGGGTGAAGGGGAACGCCGGAAATGAACGGCCTTCCCCGAATCAACATTTTCAAACCTCTTTTTTTCGAAGATGATTGATTAATATTTTATGAACTGATGATTTATTGACAAACCTAAAACTTCTGTAGCACAGACGTATATGATTGAACTTATAGAATCGGTAAGAAGTTGCCAATGATCATCATAGGAATACCAAACACATCTCTTTTCAAAGTCCACATACATGTGGTCTTGATCTTTGTCTTCTCAGGTGTCATCAACGTGCAACCAGCCATAGTGGCACCTCTAAAGTCACCATATGCAATGGTAGAGAACAAATTGAAGTACTCTAAGACAGAGGAATCGTCCATGAGCTCCACTATAAATGTGATCTTATTCAAGAGTTGTTCTTTGGTCCAACCTGTTAAGATGCTGAATTCTTCACTCACGTATGCAATCTGTCCCGTACGTCTCCATACAATCGTTGGTGTACCTGAAAGTGAGATGAACTTGTCATATTCGAGTAGTGTCCGTTGGAAGCACTGTTCCATGAAGATCAAATCGTCCTCTTTCAAAGTGTTTGTACATGCGATGAAACTTGGACGATAAGACGCCATGGCTTTAGCCATCTGTATGAGATCTGGACGGGTAAACCTCTGCTTCAAGTATTGGATCAATGCATGGAACCCCGGGGTATATGAGAAAGGTTTGTCCACTTTAGCATAAATATCTTCACTCTCTTTGAACCTGAGCCCCCATTGTGATTGTGAAGAGTACCCAGATCCGTTACCGTTCTCCATGGCTTCATTGATAGCGATAGAGAATGATAACACGGGGATTGTGGAGTCTGTTGGAGTTGCTGAATCAAATTGCTTCTCTCCTTCAATTGACTTCATGACTTCCGGGAACGTGACCAATTTGTCTTGGATGAAGCCCAACATGTATTGGTTGATCACCTTGTCTCCCTGCCTGTAGCTCGAGTACAGGTCATGGTGTTGCATACTTTGTGGAGTTGGTGTGGATCCTGAAGATGAATCCTTTCCGTGTGTTGTATAAATTCCATTGTCAAGCTGCGGTGAGCTGCTCTCAGTGTATGAATGTGTTTGTGTGTGCATGTTCAGACCCAGGTCGTCTTGACGGATGATGTCTGACAGAATGGAGTATTCCGAATCAGCAGCGTTTGACATAAACTTTGATCGTGACTTGGCCGAGGGCTGTGTAGTGCTCAATGAGGGAATATAGTGCTGATGCTGTTGCGGTGAGGAGAGATGTAATGGCTTGTTCTGTGTTGATGATAACGGGGGTGGATACAGGTCGTTGATCATAGGAGTCTGTTGGGCAATTCCATCAAGGTCCAAGCCACCCTGTTGTCCCATGATAGTGGGTAATGGAGGCAGTGTGACTTGAGAAGAAGATGGAGGAGGCACAGAAGCTGAGGACAACGAGACCACCGGACTTGGAGATGCATTGGAATCACTTCGTGTCATGATTTGATCGGGGACATCTAGAAGGTACTTCTTCTTCTTCCTTGGTGCATCGAAACAGCTTCCCTCGAGACCCCTCTGGTAGCATCTTTTGCAAGGCCGGCTCTCGTCACATGTTGTGTGTGCCTTGTGACAATGGTTGCATGCCCTGTTTGTCTTCTTCTTGTTGGACGCTCTCTTCTTCTCTTCCCCTGCCTCTGATAAGGAGCGCTTCATTGCTGACATTGTGTGAGATACAGCGCGCGTTGGTTCGTTCTCAGCAGGCAAACACCAGTTCTTCAGCAGCTTCCAGCAGTTTGAGGGTGTGAAAATCCCCTTTATGCGTGTTTCTGGGTGGTGTTTGGCTGTGTCCGAGTAGCCGGCCTGGTGTTGGTTTTGGTTGTCAGGGAAGGATCGTCTCTTCTCCAGGTTTTGTTTTTCGCTCCGGTGGGCTTCCACCGCCGAGGATACTGGCACACATCTATCTACAAAGCCTTATTCTATACGTCTCAGATCCATTCATTAGCCCCTTTGTACGGGTCTTTGTGATCATGCCTTTTGTTCCGCATTTATCACAGAGAGACACTGGAACTCATTGTTGTAGGATGCCTTCCAAAGTCTAACTTTTCCGTCATCCCCTGAACTACTGAGGATGGTACCTGTGAGGTTCCATGACACAGACCACACCTCGCCATGATGGTCGTCATACTGTCCCACAAGTTCCACTTGTATGTCAACATTTGGTGTGTTTTGATCAACACTCATCACACTTTCATCGTCATCACCATTGCTCTGGTTATCGTACAATCCGCCATGTCTTGGTTTCTGAGAAAGCCTCTCTGTGAGCTTGAAGATACGAACTTTTCCATCTTTGCATCCTGTAGCGATCAATTGGTAGTATCTTCCCATAGAAGGAGCCCAGGCCACTGATCTGATCAACCCTCCATGGTCTGGTAATGTGGCAGCCTGATGTAACTTCCCTGTGCTTGGGTCTCTGTTATAGATGAAACCTTGGTCGAGTGCACAGATGACAATCTTTTCAGGGGAGAATCTGGATGGACACCAAGCAAGGGCAAAATCAGATTGTAAGTTAGCTGCTGGTGGGACAGTTAACATTTGAACTTCTGAAGTCAGCGTCCATGATTTCAGATCTGCTGGCTCAAGTGCATCATAGACTCTCAGCACACCATCGTTTCCAATGGCGGCTAATCTCAAGCCCAGGTGTGATGGTGCAAATGCAACGTCGTACAATGGACCTCTTGAGTCATTCAATGTTGCCAATCTCTTCCAACGACGACCACTGGCATGGGCCTCGTCAAAGTCTTCCTCCCAGATCCTCACTGTCTTGTCATATGAGACACTGGCAATGATTTTGCCAAACTCAGGAGATGCCCAGCTGAGCTTGGACACAGATGAGTCGTGTGCCTTCCACGAATCATTGAGGATCCATTCGTTTGTCGTGGCGTCCAGGTCGAACACCTTGATGTGTTGGTCTGAGGAACAGGTTGCTAACTGTTTGCCGTAGAAGTCGTACGCAACGTCGTGTATCAGCTCCTCGTGGTTAGTGGCGAATGGCTTCATATTGGAGTGATGTTGGAGAGCCTCGAGAGCGATGTTAGGGACCCGGTATGTGTAGTTTTAAGGGCCTATCCAGCTGCTTGTTGACCAAAACAAGAGCTGAATCTGATGATGGAGGGGCCGCGGTCGAGAACCAAAACCCCCGAGATCGCGGTGGTGTGCGGGTTATTTCACATGCCAAAAACAATGCGCGCTATGTACCCCCCCCTAGCCCCCCCAGTGGCCAGATACAAATCCACAGAAGATTCCAGAGCAGAACCACCGCCTCCCCCAGAAACACTAGGGAAAGACCACAGCACAGCACAGCACGAGCATGGAAGAGACAGGTGGTAACGTGCGGGAGGAGTCAGCGGGACAGCGGGTGCTCAGCGAACCGCCCGTCGTGGCCCACATCGGCAGCCTCCTCAGCATACAGGACCGCGTCCACTTCTCGCAGGCACAGGAGTCCATTGCAGCGGCGTTGAGTACCACAGACCTCGAGTACTACACGCAACGGCTGGCCAATGTGCTCGTGACTTATGATCCAACTTACACTGACGATTTATTGCTGGAGCCAGATGCGCTTACAGCGTTCAAGAACAGCAAGACGGCGGATCCGAAGCAGACGTGTGCCACGCTATTGGCCATATTCTCACCTTTTGTACAGCGGTTAATCGACATTGAGTACATTGGCGACTACGACGACTTTGATGGGTTCTTCGAAGGCCGGATGATGTCTGAACAGGACAGGGCACGGATCATGATGAATCTACAGAAGTTCATCAAGCTCGATGACGCGGACGAAGAGCTATGCCTGCTCAAGGGCGATAAGGTACGGGCATTTCTCAAAGTGTTCACAATACTCAAATTCGATGAGTTGAAGGACAGCTTCGCAAATGAGCAATACTCAATCGTATCATTGCTAGTGGAAACACTAAACATCTTGGATCAAGAGGAACTCGTCCTAGACTTTTTCAGACATGAGAACAAATTCCCCCTAGATTTCTTCCCACAGACGATACTTGACGTTGGAGATGAACTTGATAAAGAGTCACTGATCAATGTGATATCAGATCTGATTGAATTCTTCAACACAAAGTCCAAGATCATTGACGCATGCTTTGCACAACAACTACCCGTCATGCTCATGTACATGGAGACCATTCTTGAGAAGGACATCATCACATATTTTGCCAAAGAGTGCGATAAGAACATATCGGTGGTACCGCATCTATACTACCAACTATTGATGGTCTTTGTACCGGCACTTAATGATTCTCTCAATGCTGGTGCCAATTACAAGACCATGGCGAGAACTTTCATCAACCTTTACATTGAACCATTGGTTGTACGTTACTTGAACGATACAATCACAAATTTCGAAACAGAGGCAATCCAAAAAATCAAGGACTTTGAGAAGCAATACGAGGAACAACAGGCTAGGGAAAAAGACACAATCTACAAATCCATCTTGAGTGAATATGATACTGAAGAGGTCAAGACCAATAAGTTTGAGCTTCTTTCGAGTTTCACCAAGATGTTTGCCAAATCCAGTGCCGCACAAAATGCTCAAGAGATAGACTTCAAACTCAAATTGGAACTCATCAACAAAAATTTGAAGAACCTTGACAACTTCATGAACTTTGAACTTTGTACTGATGTCATTTCAGAAGCCAAATCACGTGTGGATACAACTATGATCTTTGAAACCATTGAAAATTCAGTTCTGGATAAGGTCAAGGTCAACTTTGAAGTGGAGATGATTTTTGTGAAACTGATTGGGATCTTGAGACGTTACCATGTGAAACCAGGATTTCAAAAGGCAATTGATATCTTGGAGAGATACGAGCCAACTGAATTTAAGTCATTGGAGAGCATAGAGCATACAAACACGGTGGAACCACTTGTCAAATTTACAGAGTTAATCAACCTCAGTGATACAATCTACCAAATGATCCTGATTTTCTACGAAAGTGAACTAATCAGGAAGAAAGTCATCGATGGTAATGAGTTCTTGAATACAGCAAATCAGGCGAAGAAACGATTTGAGGCAAGCCTTGATGGATACATCGCAGATGGGTTAAACATTGGAATCACCAAGCTCATGGAGGAAATTGAGTTCATATACAACACATTACAGCTACCGAATGACTTCAATCCTAAGTCTGAAAAGTTGGATGATGTCCTTTTTGGTCCCACAAAGTGTGCCAGGAAAGTTGTTGAATTGTTATCGAATCACATCAACTTGGTTAATGGAACCACTGAAAAGGGAATGATTGACGTTTTCCAACAGGAGATCGGTGTTAGATTCTTCCAAGTCATTGTGAAAAACATCAAGAAGAGACAGATCTCAGAGAATGGTGCCATCATCTTGATCAGTGATTTGAACTTGTACTACGATTTTGTGGTGACCACTTTGAGACAGAAGAACATCACACCAATGTTTGCAGGGTTGAAAGAGATTGGTCAACTATACCTTATCTCCACTGAAGATTCGAAGGAATTGGCTAAACTCATCGGTGATTTGGGTAAGTATAACGGAATTTTCAAACAAGAGGAAGTTTATGAGTTTGTTCAACGAAGATCTGATTGGACCAAGACGAAGAAAGATGTTGATAAGGCCATGTATGGCTTGGGTCTTACCGATTGTACAATCATGTAAGCCTGCATATATACTTGGGGTGATCATATATTCCACCACACGAGCATTTACACTAAAACAGTTGCATTATCATACGAATATTGAGTTTATGATTACACAACGTTGCTAGATAAAATCAGAACTCCGACAACGTCCATTAAAGTCACAGGGCCCAATGATTAGCTGAACGTCCCAATGCAGAAAGACAAAAACGAAAGGTATCACTTGAAGAACTCAATACCAGGAGTTCCCAAGTCTCAGTCCTTAATAACCTTGTCATAGTACACCCAAACTTCACCAAGGTAATCAAACAACAACTGCTGCACATCATCATACTCCACCAGTGTACCCGTGTAATATGGATCATCACTTCCACCGATTCGGTCGTATGCACAGTAGAGATATCCACCGCATCCAAACATGACTTCCCATCCACTGGCAGGTTCACCAAGATCATTGTTGATGATACGTTCCTGTGGTGGTGGCACAAGGATGGCTTGAATCTTTTGTGGTGAGACATACGTCTTTTTCAACTGCGCTGCAGAATCGAATATGTTTGAGTATAACGACATCTTAATATCATTCTCAGCCTCATCCTCACGCTTACATGTGATGAAACCAGAATTCATCCACAGTAGTGTGTGATCATCAATACCCGAAAGATGTGCTGGATGTGTGGTACAAAGCATGTTCGATTTCAACTTGGAGCGTCTGCTATCATCAGAATCGCCCAACAGTCTGTTTGAATTTGGATTCAGTGATCCAACAGCACCAACACCATGCTTGTTCAAGTAGTAATCCTCATCACCAGCAATGGAGAAACCAAGCCAAAAGAGCTCCTTATCACCGTGAACCCTTGTAGTGGCAGCATGCCACATTTGAAGCATGTTGATCATCAGTGTACTTCGAATGTGTCTCTTCTTGTTGATTGCAACCATTCCTGATTCCTGAACGTGCTTATATCCCTCTGCAAAGAATCTGTTACCCATTGTATGGTTTGTCAACTCTGGAATGCCGAAGAACGCGGTATCAAGACGAGTTGGTAACAGTTTGGTGAAGAAAGTAATCTCTGGACCTGTTAGTTTATCATAAAGCATACGGTCTCTGAAGAAGAATGCACCACGCTCTCTGTAGATGTCGGATTCGAGGATGTTTTCGTTGATGTCGACAAATGGAACAGTGTCTGTGTCCACCACGACTGTGTCTTCAAATGAACTGAAGAGTAACGTGAGCAGCTTGTTACCATATGTCACAAATCTCTTATCGTCTGGGTTGATTGCATCAGTCACATCGACATACCATATCTCCTGGGCTGGGAACACGGTCTCAACATCCAAGTCTCTAACATCAGAGAAGTATGCCTGAATGTATTTCGTAAATGATGGGATTCTGTCAAGGTGAAGTTTACTGGATCTTGCAACGAGAGTCAATGCCTTTTGTGATTCTTCACTGAGATCACCTCTGTGGATGATTTGGATTGGCAAGTTGTTACCGATTGCCCTCAAAACAAGAATCAAACTTGAGAGTTCACCAACATGTTTATCAGCAGCGGTGAGTGCAATACCTTTGCCATTGTAAGCATCCTTTAGCTCTCTGATGAAGCACTTGTCAGAATGTTGTTGTGGTGTTGTCTTATATGTGACTTCTGCTTGGTACTTGGAAATGACTGGTAACTCATAAAGCTCCTCTCTGTTCCATCTGACGTATTTTGGATACTTTCTCGTAAGGAACTTGAACAGTCTTTTTTCATTCTCTTTGCATGTAACCTTGTCACCATCATCCATCAAGCTACTCTGTTGCTCCATGGTCATGTCACCCTCCAAGTAGCACTGCGAGAAGACTCTGAGATGTGTGGTCCAGTCGGCGATGGTTGTCTCTGTGTTGTATGATTCTTCAAATTCTTCTCTGTACTTGGCCTCCCATTTGAACCTTAAATTTCTCTCCTCTACAATCTTCTCGACTGCTTTCTCATCTGTGATACCCTTTTTCTCTTCTAGTTTCTTCTTCAGGTCATTGAGGCGGTCCTCCATGAATCTTTCCTTGGTATCAAAGATGAACCCATTGTAAGGGTATCCACTCTCCAAGTCGTGAATTGTCCAGTCTGGATCGATCTCGTACAATCTATCAAAGTAGAGACTGCACTTCTGGTCCATGGGGAGCTTGGTGAACTCCTCCGGCTGGTACTTTTTCAAGATCTCCGTGTACACCTTGGGCGTTGGATACTTCGAGTTGATGAAGACGAACTTGCTGTCGTCTAGGGAAGCTGTGATTGGCGCCGTCTCGGCCTCGTTGTCAAAGAAGTCATAGAGTCCACCAAGGGACAGCGAGCCCTCGAGCATGGTGGTGTTCAGATTCATCGAGGACGTAGCCTTGTCGAAGTAGCCACCTGGAAGTCTCTTGATGAACAGCAGCAGCAACAGCAGCAGCACCGCCAGCACTACCACGCGGTAGAGCGGTCTCAGAGGCTTGTTCCAGCGCCTTCCACCTACTTGCTGAAGCATACGCGCTGCACCGACTCGTGCTCTTTGTAGCAGTGTCATTGGTTGGTGATGGGCGAGCAGTGGCTGTGGGGATTGCAGTAGCAGGGACCCTTGTCCATCCCTTGATCTCGGTGTTGACGCCTAGACCTTCAGCGCCTGTCATTTTCGCGATCTCCGGCCTTGGGGGATCATGGGATCATGCAGGTCTAGTAATTGGGAATGCTACCAACATTGGACTACTACTACTACTATACTACATGCCTTAATAGAGATATACTGTTTGGTTAAGAGATTAGTATGCATTATTATTGCGGCTCCGTCCGTGGGAGCGCTGGGGCAGAAAGCTGGTGCTGCGTAGTCGTATGTGTCGGTGTGCTTGTGGGTATGGTTTGTGTGTGTGTGTGTGAATAAAGTCGTGGCTGTGAACGTGTCGTGGTGATTCTTAGAGCTTGATCTCATTGGAAGTGGAAACGAAGAATCTTGGGTCCTTACAGTCCCTTGGCGTTTCTCTGATCACGTCCTCAACGTTCCATCTTGGTGGAGTACCGTCCAGTGAGCCTCCTGCAATACCGGTACTGAACTTGAGGAAGAGCTTGTCACCAACCTCACTGAGATGGCGGAGCAAGTAGTCAATATCCTCCTTGGTCAATGCAGATGAGACACAGAGACGAACTCTGGAAGATGTCAGCGGAGTAGCTGGGTATCCAACAACAACAATGGCAATTTTTCTTCTGTAAAGCATTCTGGAGAAGGCTGGCATCTTAGCAGGAGCAAAGAGCAAGAGTGGGATAACTGGGGAATCATCAACACCGTAAACGATGAATCCAAGTCTCTGCAATCCCAATCTCAAGTATCTGGAGTTGAATGCAATTCTGTCCAATCTCTCACGACCTTCACCTGGGTTGACTTCGCCCATGACCACCTTCATAGAAGTCAAAATCTGTGCGAGAACAGGTGCGGCAATCGCCTCAGCATAGTTCTGGCCATTGATATCCAATCTTAAACGGTCAATGAGGTCCTGGTTACCAGAGACATATCCACCAGCAGCACCAAATGACTTGGTCAAAGTTCCCATGAGGATGTCAATCTCCTTTGGATCGATACCAAAGTAGTCACAGACACCACGACCATTTGGTCCAATGGCACCGATGGAGTGGGCCTCGTCAACAAACAAGAAAAACTTGTACTTCTTTTTCAATTCCAAAAGCTTTGGCAAGTTGGCCATTGTACCCTCCATGGAGTACAAACCTTCAACGGCAACCACAATCTTCTTCCATGGACGATGAGATCTTGGCTGACCTTGAGAAATCTGCTCCCTGAGCAGCTTTTCAAGGTTCTCCATGTTGTTGTGCTTGAATGTTTTAACTGAACAACCAGAGAGTCTAACACCTGTTCTGATCGAGGTGTGGTTCAACTCATCAGAGATGATAAGTGACTTCTTATCGAGCAATGACGTGAACACGGAAGCATTTGTAGCATAACCCATACAGAACAAGATGGAATCATCAACACCAATGAAACGGGCAATGGTCTTCTCGGTCTGTCTGTGCAACTCTGTGGTACCAACGTAGTTACGTGGGGCTCCAACACCAATTCCATACTTGTCAATGGCCTCCAAGGCTGAGTCAGTACAGACACCTTCGGATTGAGCGAAACCCAAGTAGTTGTAGGAGGACAAGTTTAGGCATGTGGATGTTGTTCCTGGGAATGTGAAGTAACGGTTATAGTCATGAGCCTCTCTGTCGATACATGCAATCAATCTTCCTGGGACACCAGCGGTTGGTCTGGCAAAACAGTCGTCAATCTTCTGCTTCATACGACGAATGTAAAAGGACTCAAACTTGGAGTACCATGGAGCCATACCATCGTGCTCCAGGATATCAGCATATCTCTTTGGGTTGAAGTTGACTCCAAGAAAGTCTTTGATGTGACCAAAGATGATCAGGATTAGGTAGTTCAAGTATGTGATGATCAGGACATATGTTGGCGGATCATCTTCGATTGGGTCTGGAAGAGGAGCGCCTTCACGAGATACACACGTGTAACGGTACTCGTCTGATGTGAGGGCACCGTACTCGTTCTCCTTCTTGTCCTCCACGGAGAGACCACTAAGGTCTATCTGCGGCAATGTGAGAGACATGTGTGATATGATCTTCTTTGCTGGTGATTTGGGGGGAGAAGTGTGGCGGTAGTAGAGAGTGTGAGGGGTAGGGATGTGTCTGGATGTGTCTGTTACTGGGACTCGTGGATAGTGGAGGATGCCGCCGAGCTCGAGTCTCGAGGTTGTGTGTTGATGGTCAAGTGCTTGTTTTGTTGTACGCGTTTGTTTTCCCGCGCGGGCTGTCGACGACTTCGCGGGTTGGATGAGGTGCTTTGTAATCGTTGGGCCGGCAGTTGTGGTCCGTTGGTGGTGATTGTGGTCTCTTATGCGGATTCTGGTAGACTTGGAGGATGTGGATGACTGCCCTCATATACATAAGACTCTATGATCAAAATTGACTGGCTCCAACCCCCTTTTGTCATCTTTTTGATGAGCTCCGCGTATCCCCCTTTTGCCCCTATTTCCCCAAATTTGGTTACGCAGCCCTGGTCTACTGAGAGTCACGTGCCACCGATGAAAGCGCCGCCGGCGATCTCTCCAAGAGGCCAAAGTGTCAACAAAGCGTCCAACCCGTTTTCACCGTGACAAAGATGACGATGAACACCACAAACGTGCACATATAGACAGATACACAATGTCCAAGCTGTCGGTACTGGTACAGACTGCCATTGCTACCGCGCTTGTGGCTACCGCCCATGGACAGCTGCAACCGCTACAGGCTGCATTGGGGTTCGCCATGTATGGATACATCTCCACAAATTATCTGATACCAGCGGTGGCTCCATTCTTCACAGCAAAGGGCCTCTTTGGTAAGGATTTGTCAAAGGCGGATAAGCCAGTGATTCCAGAGACAATTGGTGCGATTTCAGGTACGGTATATCTCTTTTTGATGTTCTTCTTCATCCCATTCTTGTTTTACCCATACCTGGTCACATCAACTGCAGGCGGTGGTGAAAGAGGCGGTGGTGTACAACTTGAAGTCAGTGGCCATGGATTATTCCCACATGACAAGCTCGCGGGATTCCTCAGCGCTATCCTGTGCTTGGAGAGTATATTACTTTTGGGACTCGCCGATGACTTCTTTGATTTGAGATGGCGTCATAAGCTCTTCCTCCCAGCCATCGCTGCTATCCCACTGCTTATTGTGTACTATGTTGACTTTGGTATAACACATGTGCTGATTCCAACCTGGGCTCAAGGATACTTCGGTGGAGCAACCACAATCGAGTTGGGCTGGTTGTACTACGCATATATGGGTGCAGTTGCAATCTTCTGTCCAAACTCTATCAACATCTTTGCCGGTGTCAACGGTCTCGAAACTGGTCAAAGTGTGGTCTTAACAATCATCTTGTTGATTAACGATGCATGCTACTTGATTTCAGGCTCCAAACAGGCAGCTGATGCACATCTCTTCTCTGCATCTCTTTTGATCCCATTCCTTGGCGTGTCACTCCCGCTGTTCAAATACAACTGGTGGCCTTCAAGAGTATTCGTTGGTGACACATATTGTTACTTTGCAGGAATGATCTTTGCCGTTGTTGGTATTCAGGGACACTTTTCCAAGACGTTACTCTTATTCTTCATCCCACAGATCTTCAACTTCTGTTACTCCATCCCACAGTTGTTCAACCTTGTCCCATGCCCAAGGCACAGATTACCAAGATTCAATGTCGAGGATGGATTAATGTACACATCCCATGCCAAGTTCGAGAAGCCATTGAAGAAACCAGTGGAGATCTTGATGCACATCTTGGCCAGACTCAATCTTCTTGAAATTGTGGAAGGTGAGGATCAGGAGGGAAACACAAGAATTTTGGAATCATCAAACTGGACTTTAATCAACTTGACTCTCGTATGGTTTGGCCCTATGAGAGAGGACAAATTGTGCACTACATTGCTGACAATGCAGTTTACAATTGGACTTCTGGCTATTGCTGGAAGACACACAATAGGACCTTGGCTGTTTGGCTATGATAACCTGTGGACTGTGCAGTAAGCTTGAATGACATGTTAGCTTTGGCATAAAATACACAAAAAGTTGCAAAAGTGAAAAGTATTGAATATTGGGATCATTAAATTAGGGGGTATCTATACCAATACATCTTAAATATCGAAGTCTTGCATCAGAAGTGCGTGACATCCTCATTCTCAGTTCTTTAGTCGTACTGCTTCCAGAAGTCGCATCTCTTGTTCCAGAGATCATCAACCCAGCCTGTGACTTCCTCAGTCTTAACTGCTGATCTTGCACTCCAGAATTGATCAAGTCTCTTCTCACCTTTGAACTGCTTCTCATACTCGAAGCACTGTAAGAGCATCTCGAATTTGTCAATATCCTTGACGAATCTGGCCTCTCTTGTTCTGATCTCCTCGTAGTCCAACCAGCACTCCAAGAGTTCCTCACCACGCTCAACATCGTATTTCTTTACAAGATCTGACAAGTACTTGATAGTCTCATACTCTCTTCTGTGCTTCTCATCCTTACCAACAACATCAAATGGAGTGATGTCACCAACGAGGGATTCTGCAATATCGTGGACAATAGCGATCTTGACACAGCGCGAGGTATCAACTGTTCTGTCTTTGATCAACATGGTGGTAACAGCCATTCTGTACATATGGTCTGCAATAGACTCACACTTCATGATATCGTGGTCAATCCATCCGGTTCTTCTCTGGATCTTAAGCAAAGAAACAATCTGGAGAAAAGCGAGAACGTAGTTGGATGGCTGCTCTTTCACTTGTTCTGCGAGGATCTCCTTGATGTGGTCTGGGATAGCAGATTCAACGGTCCACTCTTGTGTTGTAGTCATGATGTTGTTATTGTTCTTTGGCTGGTTTGTAGTGGCACTCAATGTGCTCTGATGTCTGAATGTGATAAGGTCGGTGTAGATAGCAGATCTGCGGGTAGAGATAGATGAGCGTACGAAAGCAAGATGAATGGGGCGGCTGTATTGTCTCAAGTAGTTCATCAAACGGCTCAGTCGAGTTACAGGTGTGAAGCCACTTGAGTGAGTCGGGGTTGGAGCTACCTTCTTCGAGATAACGGGGAGGAAGGAACTGCTAAAATTGTGGGCCAAATGATTCTCTCCGCCTGCGGTCAGAAAAAAAATCCCGGTGTTTTGAAATTTCCCCTTTCGGCGTGCGGTACGCGCACTCACGCTATATCTACAAACACTTCTCCACATTCAACACTTATAGCCATAGTATAGCCATAACTACCGCGGATGTAAGCGAATATGCTGTCAGGATAAGAGTTTCACCGTAGTGTTGTAAATGATTTCCTATCACCATATCCACTGCCGAGCTGAAAGGCTCCAAAGTGCATGGTGATGAGCAAGAAGCTATAGCCGCAATGTCAATCCAATCTACATCTTCTTCAAAGTTCATGAAAACAACGTATGAATTGTACAACAGATGAAGTTGCGTTCAAAAACTATCCTTCTTTTACCTTTTTTTAAATGACAATTAACAATAAAAGACATCAGATCTCTCAAGCGATCAACTCAACAACACCACCAGCAGCTCTGATCTTCTCCTCAGCCAACTTGGAAACAAATCTGGCCTTGACGATGACTGGAACCTGTGGAAGACGACCCTTACCGAGGACCTTACCGTAACCGGCAGCCAAGGTGTCAATAACTGGAGCAGCGGAAGCAGAAGCAGAGGTCAAGTACTGGTCTCTCTTCTCTTCTGGAACCAAAGTCCAAAGCTTGTCCAAGTTCAAGGTTGGCTTCCAGAAGTGCAACTGCTGCTTGTGGAAGTATCTCTGACCAACCTTACCGAAGTAACCTGGATGGTACTTATCCAAGTTAATTCTGTGGTGGTGCTGACCACCGGCCATACCTCTACCACCCGGGTGCTTTCTGTGCTTACCGACACGACCCTTACCGGCTATAACAATATGTTAGTATGACATGTCCTTGAATAAATTTGAGAGAGATTCGTTCATGAGTGGTGGGAAATGCAATTTGGGGAAGCTCTGAGTATAGTTGACGTGTTTGAAAAGTTTTTGGTATGGAGGGTTCGGTGTTGGTGATGCCCTGTGAGACAGGCTATTGAATCACCCCCTGTTTACGGCTAAACTGTGTTTGATACTCCAATCATAGTCTCTCATGATATGTGGCATACGGTGATTCTTGTGGCCTACTCAATATGTGTTGATGTTGTCGTCGTCGTGTGTGGGTACTGCTCGTGCTCTTTCGATGTATCTTCAAAACTCAATATGGCTCTTCAACACCACTCAGTCTGGTGAATCTCTCTGTTCTTGTGTGTTGTCACATACCGGAAACGTGACCTCTGTGCTTTCTGGTCTTGGTGAATCTGGTAGGCATCTTTGGATTTCTACTTGATGTCTTAAGACTAACCTTTGGTGTTCGATGTGTGAAGAGTTCAGCTTGGTTTTTTTCACTGTCGCACCAGAGCCTGTCCGCACGCTACGCACTCTGGGTCGGGGTTCGCGAAACTGGCGGAGAGCCCTGTTGCGCATACCAGGTTTTCGACTTTCGCGAACGACTTGGGCTTGTTTGTTAGGCACTTTCTGCGGCGCTAACCAGGAAATTCGCGAATTGTGACGTGTATCTGGGAGTTCACGTACGGGGAGATGCTGCCCTACTATAAGGTCACGTGCTGGCAGACTAGGGCAACAACTCAAGCTGTCACAACTGTCAACAGGCTCAACCCCACACGCGAGATCATTTCTAACAATCTTCAACTCTACGCGTGCACATGGATTCGTCAACGGCATCAATTTTATTGGTTTAACAATTCATAAACGTATGTATTTGATTCGGCTTTAATCAACACGAAGCGCCCAAACCTCCTCGTATGTCTTCTTTCCCTTTGTCTCTGGCAGACCGGTCTGAATGAAGGCGACAAAGACGGCACAGACGAGAGCGAAGACCAAGTAAACGTATCCTCCCAAAACATCAGATACCATAGGGAAGAGGAATCCAATGAGGAACGTTGTGATCCAATTTACGCATGTTCCATAACTCTGTGCAGCTCCCCTTGCTTCTGTTTGTGTGACCTCTGGAATCAGTAGGAATGGAATTGGTCCAAGGCCCATAGCGAAAGAGGCAACGTACGTGAAGGTAGCCAACACAGTCGCCAAGGATATCGAGTAAACAATACCGACAGATATTAGAACAGAAGAAAGACCCATTACCGTCACAGATCCAAGAAGACAAGGTCTGCGTCCCAAATGATCAACAAGTGGTGCAGCCAGGAATGTGATCACAGCGTTACCAAGCGAGATACCACAGTTGATGATGACAGCGTAATCGGGGAGAATTTTTCTGATGGTTCCAACTCCATAGAACACAATTGAGTTAATACCACATAGTTGCTGGCCTGCAAGCACAGCAGTGACAACGATGAATGACTTTTTGTAGAGTGGATCTGCAATGTAAGTGTGAAGATGAACATTAGGTTTGTTCAACTCCGCAGCTGAGCCTGCTCCGCCTTCGAGTAATGCATCTGTTTCATCAGAGCCATAACTTCTCATTTCATCATCAACCAATGCAAGATCACCTCTAAGCTTGAAAACAATCTCACGAGCATCGATGAGTTTGCCCTTTCTCGACAACCATTTTGGAGATTCATCGATGAAGAAGAACACTGTTGCTGAATTCAAGGCACCAAGTAGTGCTCCCACTAATAGCAGATATCTCCATTCAACATCATTAGCCCAGGTAATTGCAAGCACTTGTGTAAGAAGAATACCGATGTTAATGGCAACTTGGTTCATTGAACCGAGAAATCCTTTGAGTCCAAGTGGGGAAATCTCATTGATCATGATGGGCGTTACAACAATGGTGCACCCTGCAGCAACACCAGACACGAGTCTTCCAAATGCCAGGGCTGATACAGAATCAGCAAAAGTCTCCAGTAGAGCACCAACGACAAATACTAATCCATTGATGAAAAGCGTTTTTTTTCTTCCAATCCGATCAGCCAGTGCACCTGCGTATAGCGATCCAAACAAGCCTCCTATGGAGAAGATGGCAGTGACAAGACCTAGTTGTTGGTCGTCCATGGGTATGCACTGTTCCACACCGAGTTTGCCAAAGAAAGACTCAGAGTACTCGTCAGCGGGTGTTATCAATGCATCTTGGCATGACAGAACCGTGGAGGGTCCATTGAGCTCTGACATGTGGTATCCGTATTGCAGGGAGCCGAAGCAGGCAACACCGACGCTTATCACGAGCCTCAGTGTCCAGTTTCTGTCCTCCATTGCTGAGTGTCAGTGAATTGAGGACTCCAGAAGTCAATGAGAGTGTTTGTGAAGTGGAAAATGTCTCGGGTGTCGAAGAACTTGTTCAACGTGGCAGCAGGACGGTGGCAGGTATCAGGGATTCTAGAATTGGCGGCACACTGGGGGAAAAGAAAAACACGAGACACGTCCCCCGCAAACACTCGACAGGAACACACACACAATGAGTTTTCACCGTCGCAACACTCGCGCTGCTAACCACCACAAAACCACTGATTCAACAGTCGGACACGTCAATGGAGAAGTCAGAGACAGATCAAGGTCACTCGGGGAAGCTACTCGTCAAGATTGGGCTCGTTGGCGCCATTGTGGGGTTCACCTGGGGCGCCCGTACTGCGCATCTCCAGGCTGGGAACAGGTTTCTCGTTGAAAACTCCCACAGACTGCCCAAGACCAAAGGAGGTTGGTACTGGTATCACAAGAGAAAGAACTGGGTGTGTATTAAGGCAGCTGTCGATGGAGGCGCACGAAAGGCGGTGTATCTGTGTTCCCTGATAACAGTCCCCTTTGGGCTAAGAGCACTTCTTGATCGTGCAAGGGGAACTTCCGATGCATTGAACAGTTGTGCTGCCTTTGCACTAACCGGTTTGATATCTGCAAAGTGGAGGAGACTTCCAAGACGAGACGTGCTCAGTATTACTCGAAGCGGGTTGGCCATCGGTGCAGTGGTTGGCCTTTTACAAGACGCTCTTGTTGCAAGCCAGGGCGGCCACGTTTGGTACATTCCGTCTAGAAGAGTATCAACTACCCTAGCCTCCTAACTACTATTTATTATCATCCGGGTTCATTATTTATTCCATTATTTATTCTGAATATAGCATCGGTAATGATACAATACATGCAATGTTCGATCCATTCTTCATTCCTCTTGCTCCTCATCGCTCTCATCGAGGTCAAAGACAGGGTACTTCAGCACGGTTGCAACACCTGTGATTTGATCAAGCTGTTGACCAGACTCATGAAGAGAGGAGAAAACAAATACCTCACCACCGGTAGCTCTCACGCTGTCACCTAAATCACTGTACTTCTTTCTGATCAAGACATCATCAGATCTGAAAAGTGTATCCGTGAGCAACAGCTTCTTGACAGCGCCCATATCAACTGCCCTCTCACACTCTTTTGGTCCATACCATGCCTTTCCATCATCATTGTTCAATGACTTGAAGAACTCATCCATGGCCATCACGTCCTTTGCATATTTTGTGTCAGAAAGTTGCTTCTGCACGGTCTCGGACTTGAGAACTTCATCCAATCCTTGAATGAATCCAGTAGAAGAATGTGTCACGAGGAACTTGCTCTTGTTGGTAAATACCACTTTGCTTTCATTCTTTGTGGCAAGTTCGAACAATTTGTCATAGAGACTTTGGGCATAGAATCCTGGAGATGCCAAGATGACAGCCTTGAGCTTATCAAGATCCAAAGTACGTAGAATTGCTCCACACAAGGTTGTGTAGAACTTGTCCAGGGCTTTATCATGAGCACTTGAGTCACCTCTGTGTTTCTTCGGTACTGATTTCTCAATCTTCTCCTTGAGCACTGTCATGTTCTCCGTGATGAGACAGATATGGGCCACTCCCTCTTGTAATACGACAGCAGCAATCTCAGCTTTTGCATCGATATCACATGCCTTGTGGATGAGTCCTCTGTATCTCTCATCCCACTCGTCTTTGAAGATTGTGAATGGTGAGTTATATGTGACTTGAGCAGAATGCCACGAGTTGAGTGGGATATCATCCATTTGCTCCAAGGAACGGCCTCTCAATCTGAAGTACTCATCAGTTGGTTCGAATTCAATCTCATCAACGGATAATGTAAGTGTAACCACAACTTTTTCTGACTTTCCCGACCCTTTGGCAGTAGAGTTCATACCCTTTTTCACATTTCTTGTGGTTGTGATCTTAACTTTGTCACCCTTTTGTAGAACATTGTAAAGAGTGAAGAGGTCTTCTTTGTCCTGTGCGACGACAACGACTTTCCCGTCACCGTTAGATTCGATCTGATGTGATAGAAGCTTCATTGCTGTGCTGTTGTGCTTGCGGTTGTAGGAGTTGGTTTGTCAAGATCGAGGTAAACGTCAGCTATTGAGGAGAATGGTCTGGTCCTTATGTATTGTCCTGGCTCCCACATTTTCTGTCCGATTTCCAAGTGAGCGCGATCTCGAAGTCCTTGATGATCAGCAGTGGACTTCTTTCTTCTTTCTTCTTTCTTCTTTCGACTCCTATCTCACGAGACATTTCATTGCCGAAAATCTATTATTCTCCGTCTCTAGAGTCTAATGAAACAGTGTAATTTAATAGTGTATACATACACTATAAATGGCTGCTGAAGCAAGAGTATCTCTCATGGGTATTGCCCACCTAGTTCCATGCGCTGATCTTTCCTGTCACTCTTCGTAGCTTCTAAGATCATCGCGGGGGACCCGTCATCTTCAGCGCTGAAAAGTATACTACAACAGAGTGGGATTGATTATCATTAGAACGTTGTGTTTAATTGTGTGTATATGCAGCTTAACGGACACATGCGTTGGCGATGGACTCAACCTTGAAGGTCTCTCCCTTGTGGTTGGTCAACTTGGCATCTGGCTTACCCTCGAGCTTGTAGACAACCTCGAGTGTGTCCAAAGTGGTGAAACCTGGCTGAACAGCCTCCCAAATCTTCTTCTTTGGGTTGAGCTGCTTCTCTGGGACAGAGTCGTATCCCTCGAAGAACACCTTGTCACCAGCCTTAGCACCAGCTGGTGGGTTAACGAACTCAACGCTGTCATCGTTAGAACCGCAAAGAACCATGGCGGTGGACTTGACACCACGCATGTTCACTGGCTTCAAGTTCGCCACAACGACAACGTAACGCTCCTGCATGGCCTCCAATGGGAAGTACTTGACAAGACCGGAACACACGGTACGTGGACCTTCCTCATCACCACAGTCAATGGTGGAGACGTACAAGGAGTCGGCGTCTGGGTGCTTGATGGCCTTCTGAATGAAACCAACACGGAGGTCAATCATACCTGGGTTTGGTGGGACAACTTCGGCAGCCTTCTTGACCTGATCAGCAGCTGCTTTAGCCTTCTTCTCCTTCTTGGCCTTCTGTGCCTCCTCACGGAGCTTCTTCAATGTCTCTTCATCTGGCTTACCCTTTGGCTTATCAGCCTTCTTGTCCTCGGACTTAGCTGGAGCAGCAGCCTTAGCTGGGGCAGCATCCTTCTTGCCATCCTTAGCGTCCTTCTTTGGCTTCTCCTTGATCTCTCTTGGAAGCTCGAAAGTGTAATCGATGACCAACTTCTCATCAGCTGGAACCTCAACAACGGTGTTCTGAACGAGGTCAGCCCATCTGAGGATGTGACGAGTAGCGGCGTACTCCTTTGTGGTGAGCTTCTTCAACTCTGGGAGAGCACGGGCGAAGACGACAGCGTCAACGGAGGATGGTGCTGTGCCGACGAGGTATGTGGTGTTTCTAAGGCCGTCGTTGAATGCTGGGAACTCCTCTGGGAAGCGCTTTGAAAGTGTGAGCCACTGGGACTCGAGGGCCTGCTGCTCTGGTGAAAGGCCGGAAGCGGCTGGAGCCTCGGCAGCCTGGGCGAGTGAGAGCTTCTGGAACTGTGATGTGAGGTCTGACATTGCTTCTCTGTGGTGTAATAACAACGAGGGTTCGAGTTACTTGATGGTGCACAACTTCACAAGGCCGTGATGGATCACCAAATTTCCAGCAGTTGAGAGGGCTCAGAAATTTTCGCGGGGGGGACAGTTATAGGCGAACGTTTAGCGCGCACGTGACACGGCAGAAGGCGCAGAAGATAACGCCCTGATCCGGAGGCTACGTCAACAGGTTGCTGCCTCCTCTCTCTCTTTCTCTCTTTCTCTTTCTCTCCTGCTCCTCGACACGCTGGCGGCAACACCCAATTGGCACCGCTGCACCGCCATTCTCTCTCTGTGGAAAAGCTCTCTAATCTTCAGGAACAACAAGATCAGCAAATGGTCAGAAGAGCGCAGTCGACCGCCCATCTCACGGGGCTCACCGCTGAGGAGAAGCGCCTCCAAGAGGAGCGCACCCGCCAAAAGTACTGGCGCCGCTGGGGGCCTTACCTCTCTGAGCGCCAATGGGGAGTGGTCAGGGAGGACTACACCTTTGACGGTAACGCCTGGGAGTCCTTCACTTTTGATGAGTCCCGCTCCAGGGCATACCGCTGGGGCGAGGATGGCCTTGCCGGCGTCTCCGATAACCATCAGTTGCTCTGCTTCTCCCTCGCCATGTGGAACGAGGAGGACCACATCCTCAAGGAAAAGGCATTCGGACTCACAGGACCACAGGGAAACCACGGTGAGGACGTCAAGGAGGTGTACTTCTACGTCGACAACACCCCGACCCACTCCTACATGAAGTATGTCTACAAGTACCCGCACGCCAAGTTCCCCTACGAGGACCTTGTGACCACCAATGCCCATAGATCCAGAGAAGAGAGGGAATACGAATTGCAAGATACCGGTGTCTTTGATGATGACAACTACTTTGACGTCGTGTTCGAAATGGCTAAGGAGGACGATGAGGAGCTGTGCTTCAGAATCACCGCGTACAACAGAGGAGACAAGGCTGCCCCGCTTCATCTGATGCCACAAGTGTTCTTCAGAAACACATGGGCTTGGGGCAAAGACGAATACAAACCTCAATTGAAACAGCTTGATTCCAATGTTATTGAGATGAACCACCGCAAATTTGGTGATCCTCGTTCTGTTGTGTTTGCACCATCCCCGGGCCTAGCGGATGGTGATCCTGATGTCGAGCCACAGTTCCTATTCACTGAAAATGAAACCAACAGAAAGAAGTTATATGGACAAGAAAATGAATTCAAGTTCACTAAGGACGCCTTCCATGACTACATCGTTGAAGAACAGGACGATGCTGTCAACCCTGAGAATGAAGGAACAAAGGCATGTGCCTGGTTTGTGTTTGATGAGAATGGAGGTGTTCCAGCTAATGACTATGTGACTGTTCGTTACAAATTCACAAAGGCAACAGGTGAAGTTTCAATTGATGAGCAGCAATTTGACTCAGTGTTCACCAGACGTGAACAGGAGGCAGACCGTTTCTATTGGCGTATCACACCTTTCCCAATTTCTGAGGAGCTTCGTCAAATTCAACGCCAGGCATTTGCAGGCATGCTATGGACTAAGCAGTTTTATCATTTCATCCAAGAGGAATGGTATAGGGGTGATCCAAACTCTCCAAAACCACCTGAGAACCGTGCCAATGGTCGAAATAAGGAGTGGAAACATATGTACATCGATGATGTGCTATCCCTACCGGACAAGTTTGAGTATAACTTCTTTGCATCTTGGGACACCGCATTCCACTGTATTCCAATTGCCCTGATCGACCCAGATTTTGCCAAAAAACAATTGGATCTATTGACAAGAGAGTGGTACATGCATCCAAATGGCCAGATCCCAGCTTATGAATGGAATTTCAGTGATGTGAACCCACCGGTTCATGCATGGGCCACTTTCAGAGTGTACAAGCTGGAGAGAAAGATGTATGGCCGTACTGACGATGAGTTCCTCGAACGTGTCTTCCAGAAATTGCTTCTCAACTTCACATGGTGGGTTAACAGAAAGGATCATGATGGTAACAATGTCTTTGAAGGTGGATTCCTTGGTCTTGATAACATTGGTATCTTTAACAGATCTGAACCTTTGCCAACTGGAGGTCGCTTGGAGCAGGCTGATTCGACTGGATGGATGGCTTTCTTCTGTTTGCAGATGTTAAACATTGCATTGGAGTTGGCTAAGAAGAGACCAGTGTACGAGGACATTGCATCCAAGTTCTTTGAGCACTTTTTGTTGATTGCTGATGCTATGACATTTACAGGCGAAGAGGTTCATGCTGATGGTACTCGCAGACTTGAAGAATCCCTTTGGAATGAGGAGGATGAGTTCTATTACGATGCCATTGCATGGGGTGATGGTGCCAAACGTCAACAGTTGCCGGTGAGATCTCTTGTCGGTTTGATTCCATTGTATGCCTCATTGACTTTAGAGCCACAATTGCTTGACAGATTCCCCGGATTTAAGAAGAGACTGAACTGGTTTATTGACAAGAGAAGCTCTCTCGCAACAAGAAACATTGCCAGTATGGAGAAGAAAGGTACTGGTGAGAGATTATTGCTTGCCTTGGTCAATGAAGATAGACTTAAGGCCATCTTGAAGAGAATGCTCGATGAGTCTGAGTTCCTTTCTGACTATGGTATCAGATCATTGTCCAAATACCATGAAACCCATCCATATTCTTGGTTTGTCAATGGCCAGGATTACAGCATCACTTATATCTCTGGTGAATCCGACTCTGGCTTGTTTGGTGGTAACTCCAATTGGAGAGGTCCTATTTGGTTCCCAACCAATTTCTTGCTTGTTGAGTCCCTCCAAAGATTCTTCCTTTACTATGGTCCAAGCTTCCAAGTTGAATGCCCAACTGGGTCAGGAACAATGATGAATTTGGCCCAAGTTGCAGAGTTTATCCAACATCGTTTGATCAACATCTTCACACAGGATGTTGACTCTGGTAACCGTCCATGCCATGGTGATGATTTGAAGTTCTCCACAGATCCAAACTTTGAGCATTTCATCCCATTCTTTGAGTACTTTGATGGAGATTCAGGACGTGGTCTTGGTGCCTCACACCAGTGTGGATGGACCGGACTTGTGGCAAAGCTGATTCAAGACACTGGACTCACCATGAAGGCTGGAAGTTTGAAGACTCCAACAGTTGAAGAACCAGATGCATACTTCCCAAAGATGAACAACAATACCCCATTGCCGGGTCCACTTCTCAGACGTCGTTCTAGTAAATCCTTGGCTACACTCACCGCTGAGATGCTAGAGCTTGATGACGACGAGAGTAAAGCATACACACTCAATTTGAGATCAAAGCCATCCAGTGCTGTGCTATCAAGAACATCTACAAACAGAACTGGTGACTTTGAGATTTCTGATGATGATGCTGATGATAAACAATTGCTAGAGCAGATCCGCTCGGCTATGTCCAAATTCACTACCGATGAAGGTGATGATGGTGACAACGAGGTGTCGAGTGATGAGCTAGAGGCCCACACTTGAGAGTTATATATGATATTCAGAGTTATACATTTACATTTTTCTTTTGTTCGATCAGCTGGTTAGCCTGCACATCCGCTAGATTAGTAGATTGTCTTTCCAGGGTCGTGCGTTGATAGCTGTTTACTGCATGAAGTCACTGCTACCTGATGCTCGTGCTACATAGCACAATGGGCGCAGCAGTCCTGAGATGTTTAGCTTCAACTAAGCCAATTGTTACAATGGTTCAATGCACATGTTCGTTAGGTCATTACTATGGATCAATTAAGCCAGCAGGGGCTATCTATCTTATCGGATGGTGGACTCTGAGATGAGTTTCATGCTTGTGTAAGGTCCAAGAACACTCGAATCTAATGTATAAGTGGTCTGTGGCGAGTAAATCTTAACTGATCTCAAATGTGTATCTTTTCCATGCTGATGATTTGCCGCTATGTGAAGTCTCACAAGGAACGTCTTGAGACCATCCTTGCCGTCTCCATCGTTTAAGACAACGTGAGTCCATCCGGATGGTTGCTCAAGGTCTAATGTGACCACTTCGAGAAGATCATGGAATCCATTTCCAGAGAGGATTACAATGTTTGAAGGTGTATATGACTCGTCCAATGCGAAGTCAGTGAAGATTGATATGCGTGAGATGGTGACTTTTTTGGAGAAGTGGATATCGAGGAAATGCGGTTGGGTACCATCTGATTGCCAGAATGTAGCGGGTGAGTCGTCTCTTAGCTCTTTGATCCCAGATCCTGCCTTATATGAAGAAACAGACCATGCTCCTAGCGCTCCAATGTCAACGAGGCCAAGCGCCTCTACTTCTCTGATACCTGTGACGCGTTAGTTGATGTGATCTAGTGTACATGTTGCAAAGCTTTAGCGTACCTTGTGCAAACTCGATATTGGGGTCTCTGTATTCTGTATTCTCATGGCTCTCCTCTGGGAGATCCTGCCATGAGTCAGACATTGTGTGTGTGTGTCTTGATGATTGTCTTGGTCTTGACGTTGACGTTGATGTTGACGTTTGTTGTTGATGGTGTTGACAGTCCGGGCTTTTCACCGCGCCTAGTTCCACCCCGCACTCAGGCTGATGAAGTGTGTGGATGGTGTTAGCACTAAACGCTAGTATCACATTCTGGAATGTTTGGGATTAACTGAGTTGTCTGATGATCGATTCAAAGCAATTTTCCCCCTTATATAATCACGTCACACACCGCCGCCGTGACAGGCCGCCCACTGGTTCCATCAGAGCTGTGGCGAGTGCCTCTCCATGCCATGGCAGGATCCGGCGCTGAACAAAAACTTCACCACTCACACCCACACACGACCTCTGCTCAACACCACAGAAAGGTAGCCGCCCACCCACAATCGAGCCGCCCAGCACCAGCAATGACCGCAGAGGACGTACCGAACATCGAGGTGCTCGACATCAACGACAAACCGTACACACCGCAGTCCACAGAGCCCGTCGTGCCGCACGAGCGAGAGATCGTAAGCGATGTCATCGAGCTCTGGAAGACAGACCCGGCCACCGAGACGCTAGGAATCGCCAAGCTCCACGCCATCGTCAAGAGAAGAAACACCAACTGGTCCTTGAGTGAGAAGCGCTTGAAGACCGTCTTGAAGACGTTCAACTTGCTCTCCACTTCAGAGCAGTACTCCTACGCCAACCAGATCACATCCAAAGACACACCGGGCATTACATTACCCACCAACATCAAGTACCAGTTCACCAAAAACAGGGGTAAGGGACTCTACGCTACCAATTTCTTCAAAGAGGGCGACCTTCTCTGGGAGGAGAAGCAACCGCTCTTCTTCATCCCACGCTTGGATGTGTTGAAGCTCGTTGAAGTTGGCAAGGCTTGTACATACTGTGGCTCTCTGTTACAGACAGCACAATCCACAAAGAAGGGTCTTGATTGTAACATCTGTATCCATGTTTGGTGCTCCCAACACTGTAAAAGAGTGGACAAGCTCCACGGTGTCGCAGAGCACAGTCTGCTTGAGGAGAAGAAGACCAAGAAGGTGATCATTCCTTCGGCTTGGAAGGCATATTCCAACTTCTGCTTCAAGAACGAATGGAACGCTGCATATGCCGTTGCACGTATCCACGCCCTATGCATCCTTGACAAGAGCGGCTTGCTATTCAAGCAATTCGATGCATTTGCCAAAGTACGTCAGGATATAAGATACAAGGCAATTGACTCTTCAGGAATTGGTGGTGCATTCGATGCCAACAGTGGTGGTGCCCTTTTCGTTCAAGAACAACAAGAGGCACTTTGGAAAGAGGCATACGGCTTGTTCAACAAGATCTTCCCACACAACGAGATCACATACGAACAGTATCTCGAGTACTTGGGTACATACAACATCAACAACGTTGACGGGTCTTTGTTCTTGATCCAAGCTCATTTGAACCACAACTGTGATCCAAATGTGAGAGTTTTGTTTGGTGACAAGAAGACCGATGGAATCAAAGTATACGCCAAGAGAAACATCAAGGCTAACGAAGAGCTTGTGACCAGTTACGTTAACCCAGCCCATGAAGTCAACCACAGACAGAGAGAACTCAGAGTGAACTGGGGATTCACATGTTCATGTGCGAAGTGTAAAGCGGACAAGAAGGAGGTCCAGAGAAGAAAATCCAATGAAGCGGCCTCTGCATCTCAAAAGCAAAGCATCAAGGAGATGCTGAATAGTCACAAAGATGAGGAATTCGAGCTGGAAATTCCTGAAACTCTGCCATCTGGGGAAAGAAGAAAATCGGTGAGGTTTGATGAGAAGGTTATCGCTGTTAGTGAGACATCTGCATCTTCATCATAACGTCCTGATGTCCTCCATGCACAATGAAATACAACTTCACTGCATACTGACCAATTGAATAGAAATGAATGACTACTGCTTCAGCCTTATGATCTAATTTGTAATATAGTACGGCGTGTATCTATTCATGGTACACAACCCCCAAACTTTTGAACCTCTTTATGTAAATGAACCCAGCAGAGAAAGACTAAAACAAACGCATATTAGCAACAGCAAGAAAAGAACACAGAAGAACCCTCGACAAAGACACCAATCAAATTTTTTGTCTCTTACTCAACTGACCATCAGAGGTAACACTTGACAAAATATCAGCTGCTGAAACTGAACCCATGGACGGCGTACCAGCAGTGGTGCTACCACTTGTTGGAGGGACGCCTTGGTAAAGCAGTGGAGTGCGTGATGACAAGTGCTTCTCCAACATCAAGTACAAGTCATCCTTGGTGAATGGTTTCGCCAGGATATCACTCATACCGTGCTGTAGATAAGTCACGAGATCTTGATCATCAATGTTACCAGTCATGGCAATGATTGGTGTTCTGTTATCAAAGCTTCTCACGATAGATGTAGCAGTGGCACCATCCAAATTTGGCATAATGATATCCATGAGAACGATATCATAACGAGATTTCTCCAAGGCGTTGATTGCTGTTAATCCATCCGAAACCACTTCCACGGTACACCCGTACTTTTCCAAGAATTTACGACACAGTTGGATGCAAACGTTGTCATCTTCCACCAACAAAACATGGAATCCAGGACGTAGATTTCCTGCAACTTTTGGCGGTGATTGTGATGACGATGGTGCTGTTCCAAGTGCGCTTCTTGGGGGTATTGAAGAGGTCGATGACACTCTATGATGTTGTGCAGTTGGCGGTGGTTGAGTTGGTTGTGGTTGTAGCATTGCAGTAGGAGGGGTGATAGCTGGTAGATCAAGTTGTGGGATCTTGACACCGTGGCTTACCAAAGTATTGACAAGCGTGTTAAGACTTCTGAAATAGCGGTCGTTTGTATTCTTCATGCCGAGGATGGATTCGATCACTGTGGTATATTTTTGGTTCATCACTTTGATCTCGTTGGTGAGATTCTTGTTATCCTTTTGAAGTGCAGCAACTTGATCCTCCAGTCTTCCGATGCATTCTGGAACGTTCATCTCCTCATTTGGACCTGCATTTCTTCTTTGAGCTGGCCCTTTTCTCTTGATGCTGTCCAGAGCTTCTCTGTCATGTCTTCTGAAGTCTGGATGTTTGAATTCCCAGGCACTTTCTCCGTATTCGTTTTGCTGCTTCTCCTCATTGGACATCTTCACTTTGTGGAAATCATACTTGTTCAATTGACGAACAAAGGATGCAAAGTTCGAGTGCTTGAAATGCTTCGGCAGGATGTCCTTTGTGAACTCGTTTGTGTCCAAAACAACGAATGAGTCTCCATTTTGCGTCCACCTTACGATGTTCTTGTAGGAATTATCTTCAAGCATAAGGAAGAGCTTCTTGACAAAGTCGGTTGATCCTGATGATGTTGATGATGTGTTGTTCAAGGGGATTCCCAATGATTGATTTAGGGGCATTGCCTCGGTGCCTGGCTCTTCAGACTTGAGTTTTGGTGGCATATCTGAGTGAATGTGTGGTGAGCTGTGTTGTTGGGGCGAGCCTCTGGTGGTTTAAGGAAGGTGCAGTAGTGGCTAAATAGTACAAATGGCGTGATTCTGTGAGAGAGATTTCTCAGTAGCAAAGTGCTCAATAGCTCAGTGAGCGGTGTCCAGATGGCGGTGATGTGTCCGTGCGATGGTTGGTGTTGTGTGTATTGTTGTTCGTGACAAGTGCGAGGCACTAGAAGCAACTAACGGCGCAGAATCGGAAATGCGGAGCTCCGAGTGGGTGGTCTCGATCGCTGTGGACTGACGGCAGCGGAGTTGGGGACCAGGCAAAGCTCTGTGACTCTTCACCAGTTGTAGTAGACTGTTCAAGCGTGCTGGGTGCCTCTCCAAGCCAGCTCTCGCAGTGTCGGTGGTGGTGAGCGGCCGATTCGCGGTCTCAGTCTAGAATTCGAATGACGTAAGCATCATTCTATTTTTAGTCACGAGTCACAGGTCACGTGCCCGAATTTTTTCGTGGTAAGGGACACACACGGGCATCTGTATCAGCTGCGATTCTATGAGCAGATGAGCAGATCATCGTCAAGGTTATACCACCCTCAAGCCATTCTACCAGAGCAGTCAGAGTAAAATCACAGTAATATCCAAAGTATACTCTATAAAACGTAAAACCAAAAAATTAAATTATAGTGAACCCACCAGTGAATGTGAAAAGGGGCGCAGTGACAAATACCAGGCAGAACAAGTAGAGCACAAAAGACAAGTCACAGGAACCAACGCTGAAACCTTAAAACCAACCAGATGTTGACACGTTATAGGCAGAGAGATGAAATGAAACAAAAGAAGGAAAAAAACAGTCGAGAATGGAAACGCTGAGGTCATCATGGAAGGCATCTCCCCCATACTCATCATAAATCGAACTGTCCATTGACGAAGTCATCATCCATCTCATGGTCGCCGTCTTGGTCAACATGTATGTTCTCGTCATCCTCATCCTCATCGTCAATAACATCTTCCTCTGGCGGCAGATGTGGATTGCGAAGAATCAGTGAACCAAACGGTTGCTGTGATCTCTTGTTGTGGAAATCCTCCATGGCAGACTCGTCAACAAATGTGAATCCCTTGAAGTTGGCCTGAATACCAGGACTTAAAGGCGTTGATGCAACCTGGAACTGCTTGTTGATGACAGATGCACTTGTGTTTGTGAACTCTGGGTCAAAGTTAGATGTATCAGTTTCTGACGAAAGGTGTGGTTTGAATGGAGGTGGAATCTTCTTCTGAATCAAGAGGTCCCAGTCAATGTCGTTAAAGAATGGATGAGCTTTCAACTCACGGGCATCACCCTGTGCACCCAATCTGTGCTTTGGGTTACGGTTCAACAATCCCTTGACGAATGAACGACCCTCAGGACTCAAAACTTCCTTAGGGAAACGAACTTTTCCAAATGCAATGTTCTTGTACATCTGTTGAGTGTTGTCAGCGTAGAATGGAGACCAACCGCAACACATCTCGAAGATCAACACACCCAATGACCAAAAGTCAACCATCTTGGTGTATCCAGACTCATCAAGCAAGACTTCTGGAGCCAAGTACTCTGTTGTACCACAGAAGGTGTTTGTTGTATCATCTGTTGCCAAATCAGCCTTTGACAGACCAAAGTCACAGAGGGCAATGTGACCATTGGCATCTAAGAGAATGTTCTCTGGCTTCAAATCTCTGTAGACAATACCGTTGTCATGCAAGTGCTCAAGGGATACCACCAACTCAGCAATGTAAAACTTGGCACGGTCCTCTTGGAAACGAACCTCCTTTTGCAAATGCCAGAAAAGCTCACCACCAGACATGTAGTCGGTAACGAGGTACAAGTCAGATGGGGTTTGGAAAGAAAACTTCAATCCAACAATGAACGGGGAGGCTGCTGATGCAGTTCTGACCAAAATGTTACGCTCCCCAATGGTGTGAGCGATTTCTTTCTTCTTGACGATCACCTTCTTAGATAACACCTTCATGGCATAGATACGGTTTGTGTCAAGTTTACGGACTTGGAACACTTGACCAAATGTACCCTTACCCAAAAGTCTCAAGACTTCAAAGTCCTGAGGACCATAGTGCTTCTTTCCGGTGGTGGAGTATTCATAACTGACTTTGATCTCTCCTTCAATGCGTTCTCCATCAACTCTTGACTGAAGTTTGTACCATTCGACTGACTTGTTGTTGCCAACAGTACTTGGAACAATTCTGGCGTGGCCCAAGAACGTCTCATCGGAGTCATACACTGAGATATCCAGCTCTGAGTGGTTTCCTGTAACATCAAATGTTGCCTCGTGATGCCATACTGGGTTTGAGCTGTTTGCATATACATTCTCTCTAGACATATCTGGCTGTAATCTTTGATTTATGTTGTTTCTGTTGATGTGTTGTGATGAGGACTGTCTGGTGTACATAGGTTTGTTGGTAGGAACGCCCCTTTCTCTTAAGGCTCCGTGTGGTGTTGGGTGGTTGTCGACACTCTCTGGTCCGTGTGAGATGAACTCTGCACTTTCGAAAGTACACACAACGTATGGGTGTGCATTAGATGATCTGGTCAACAAGTTTTTGGCCTCGATGATGGTGACTTTGAGCTTTCCCTTAGGGTGATGAACCTCTTCTGGGACTGCTGTTGCAGGTGTTTGAACTGGAGCTGTGCTAGTGTTGGAGATTTCAGCGTGCTGTGCAGAGGCTGCCGTACTGCCCGCACCTTGTGTGTTATTAGTGTTGTTGTTGTTGTTAGCCACCTGCGAAAGAACAGCCTGTGGCTGGAATTGGTTGGACTTGGTGGTTGTTCCCACAGCGAATGGACCTTCGCTCAATGCAGTTGTAGGGTTGGCTGTGTGTTGGAAGTTGAGTAGCGGTGAGCCGTTTTGGGACTGTCCCGATAGTGGTGGCGTCTGCAGACTTTCAGCGGGGGTTCCGTCCTGGTTGTACTGCTGGGTCCGTTCAGTGCTTGTGGCGCCAGGCTTGTGGAAGCCTCCAAATCCAAAGAGGGTCTTAGCAAAGTCGACCATTGCCTGTAATGTGTGGGTGTGTTATGGTTGGTGTTGGTGGTTGCTGAGGAATGAATATCAGAGCTGTTGCCTTCGTTGGGCCGAGGCGGTGAGCGGTGAGAGGTTACGTCTGTGACCCGTGGAGGAGAACAAGAGAATGCGCCGGGCGGTAGATGATGGAGTATGTGGAAGAGGTTTTGGTGCTTGACGAGGTCTGTTCATGATATGTTAGTTACGAATTCTAGCGTTGCAGCAGTCCGTCTGAAGCTAAGCGAGATGTGCACGCCAATCATGCTCCCCTCTCTCCAGAGCCAGGCAGCACCAGGCGGTGCACGCGCTCCGGTGGGCGTTTCCAGCGCTGTTCAGGACTCCGCTGCGTGTCTGAGGATCCGGTACTCACATGTGCCGCTCCAATGGGGGGAAACCACGGCTCTGCCTCTGTGATGGTGTTTGTTTTGGGTGGTTGTAGGCTGTGTTTTGGTGGTGAAGATAGCGACGTGTAGGGGCAAATTTTTTGTTACGCGGCAAGTCCGAGCTCCCTGACGTGTGCGCATACCGGCAAAAAAAGAAATGGGGATCCCACTGGCCCTCTGCAACTGCAACCCGAGTGACAAATCACAATCCGCCCACTTCTAGCAGCTGTCAGATACTAGTGAACTACTACTGTTTGTGTCATGGAATTGTGTTGTATATGATTACATGGAATGCTGGTTTCCATTCATATATAGCGATAAATAGGGGATAAATAAGTAATAAATAGGCGAGTTGATCAATAAATAAGGGGCCTGATGGCAGCGTTTTGTAATCCCGTTGGGAACGAGAACCAGGTGTGATTAGATCATGGCTTGAACGCTCCTTCACCCAACTCCTCAAGAGTCTGGCTCAGTGGTCTTCTTCTTGCCACTTCCCAAAACCCTTGCTTCTCCACAACACTTGATGGCTTCACTGCAAAGCTGTTATCCAAGCCCGTTCCACGTGCAGCATAGGAACTGGTTTGAGCCTTTCCCACAATTCCTCCACACCAGAACACACTTGCTGCGATAAAACCACCAAAGAGAGAGAATCCCACAGCTTTGACCAAATTCTTTGCAAAGATACCTGGTACGGTGCCTGCAAGTGCTCCTGCATAGAACTCGTTCAATGTATCTCTCTTCTCCCTAATGTTGGAAAGTGAACATGAACTGAACTTGTAGACACCAGTTGTTAGCACAACTGTGGACCAAACTTTACCAGAGCGTGTGATGATACTAAAAGGACCAGCATTGTCTTTTGCAATTGCATTCTTGGCAGCAACAGTGATGAGTCCAATGAGGGAAGCGTAGTAAACTGCTGTTCTTGTGCTGGCCCCAGTGTCCGCAGGCTTGTACTCCTCGATGTTTGCTCTTGGATGAGGGTATCTCACGTAGGGTTTTGCAACCGGTGGGTCCAGAAAGAACTCCTCTGAAGATGAGTCTGACATGTTAGTTGGCACGTGTGGGATTGTCGACGCTCCTATTGCTGATGTCTCTTTTGCTTCGTTGTTGGTGAGGAGGTCCTTTCAAGTCGTCAGATCCGCCCCACACCTGGACTTCCGCGAATAGAACGGGTTCGCGATTTGTGCCAATTCTCGCAATTTGGCGCATTCGCTATCTCGCATATTTCCTGATCCGGTACGGTTATGTAGCCCTTGTTCAAGATACGCAAATTTGGCACACTTTGGCGCGATATTGCTGGTTACACATGCACATCGAGACCAGCACCTTCTCTTCTCTCTCCACCACACTACCAGCACATCCTCAACTCAACGCTCAAGGCGTACATTCATACAATGGCGTCTCTAAAGGGTGTACTACTGTGTCTCTCTCTGGCCGCTGGTGTGCTGACACACGAATTGCAGCCACTGCAACAACCTCATATCTCGCCACCGAAGAACTCTCAGTTCAGAGAACTCGTCTGGGGTGACATCAACTTCGCCCACACAACAGATACACACGGATGGTATGCTGGACATATCAACCAGAAGCAGTATAGCGGAGATTGGGGTGATTTCGTTTCATTTGCGAAACATCTCCGTGCTATGAGCGATCAAAAGGGCGTGGATGTGCTCTTCGTGGATACCGGTGACAAGCACGACGGCAATGGTTTGAGCGATGCCTCTTATCCAAACGGTCTTTACTCTACTCCAATATTCAACAAACAGGACTATGACCTGTTGACTTTGGGTAATCACGAACTCTATACCGAAGAGGCTTCAACCCAGGAGTTTGAAGTAACAATTCCTCACTTCGGAGATCGCTACGTCTCAACCAATGTGGAGTACAAGCTCGAAGATGGGACTTGGGTGCCGTTTGGTAACAAATACCGTTACTTCACCACACCAAATCAGAATAAGCGAGTACTGGCATTGTCGTTTTTGTTCAACTTCCGAAGATTCAACTCAAAAACAAGAGTCACCTCAATTGCTGATACACTCAAACAGGATTCCTTCAATGACATCTTGAAAGCATTCCCAGAAAGCTCACTTGACTACATCGTTATCTTTGGGCACATCCCAGTTACTGATCTATATGATGAGGAGCTACTCAAACTTCACATCTATCTTCGAAGACTCTATCCGAACATCGTGATCCAATACTTCGGTGGCCACTCTCATATCAGAGACTTTGCCGTCTATGACCATAAGGCCACAGGGCTTCAAAGTGGACGCTACTGTGAGACTGTTGGTTGGCTATCTATAAACACCACGTACGATGGCAACCCAGTATTCAACAGAAGATACATTGACTTCAATAAGGAGAGCTTTATGCATCACTCAAAGATTCCCTCAAAGAATGAGTTTGACACAAAGGAAGGGCTAGCAATCACAGATGAGCTCACTGATCTCAGACAGCAACTTAATATCACTGAAGTCATTGGATATGTCCCTGAGAACTACTTGATGACAGCTTACCCTCCTGGACATCCTCAAAGTCTCTTCACCCTACTGAACACCACCATTCTCCCACTGATTGAAAGTGAAATTGGTAGGAACAAGTCTACCAACAGGGTCATTCTGGTGAACTCCGGAAGCATAAGATATGACCTTTACAAGGGTGAATTTACTGCAGACACCGAATGGATTGTTTCGCCATTCCAAAACAGATGGATGTACATCACACTTCCCAAGAGTCTTGCAGTCAAGGTTGGGCCTTATTTGAACAGCGGTGATTACATCATGGCTTCTGACCTGTCACATCCGAAGAATGTTGCAATGTTGCAGAAACAACAAAGGCTTAGGGAATTCGGTGCACTCATGAATGATAATATGATTCATACTACCCTCTCATGCCCCATCTACAAAGAAAAGGGATGGAAGAATGGCTACAATACCCATGACGAATTTGGTTGTGATGGTGATGATGTTCTTCACAACACAGAGCCATACTATTCATCACCAAACATTGTGGACTCCTACGAAGAACGCAACCCAGAGGACGGCATGGCAGACTTGGTGTTTTATGACTTTATTCAACCTTGGATTTTGCAAGCTCTGAGCGTTCTCACAAAAGAGGATCGTTCCTCAAAGACCTACACAGAGAAGGATGTACACTTCTATGGTGGCCTCAGCACCGGCAAGTTGCTGAAGCAACACTTTGCTTACGATTGATTAATACATCAAACCTACAATTGCATATGTTTTACCTTTTTAAACCTTTTTATTTTGATTTTTCTGCCTTTTGAGCAGGTGGTTCCAAAAACATTAGAACCAATAACAGTACAGAATATGGCCAGAACCCCATTTTCTGGAAATACCCAACCATATAGTAATCATTAATGAAAATGATGCAACAAAAACATAAGAAAACAGATCATCATTCCTCCCATTTCTTCGAGAAGATGTATTCTTTCATCAAATACATCAACTCAATGTCTTCATCTTAACACCAAACATCTTCAACCTCAAATCGTATTCATAAAATTTAAGCCTGAGCTCTTCTTCTGTCACGCTCCTCAGAGATAGAGAGCTTGACACCCTTACCCTTTGGAAGAGAGATCCATGGCTTACCAGCCTCACCAATGACGAAAACGTTGGACAATCTGGTAA
>JAKUBT010000074.1:0-47031 GCA_030563305.1 Petasospora maesae
TGCACCTGCTACTACTCTAGGTGTTCCAGCTACTCCAGGTGCTACTCCGGGTGCTACTCCGGGTGCTCCAGACTACACAGCTACTCCAGCTACTTCAGCCACTCCAGCCACTCCAGCTACTCCAGCTACTCCAGCTACTCTAGCTACTCCAGCTACTCCAGCTACCCCAGCTACTCCAGCTACCCCAGGTGCTCCAGGATCACCATCTACATCAGAGTCTCCAGAATCCCCAGAATCCCCAGCTGCTCCAGGTGCTCCAGGTTTCACAGCTACCCCAGGCACCCCTGAAGCTCCTTCGACTCCATCCACCCCAGAATCTCCAGAGTCTCCAGGCGTTCCAGGTGCTTCAGCTACTCCAGTCACCCCAGGCACTCCATCCACACCAACCACAGCCACTGGAGTCACTCAAGCCACCTTGACCACCAAGCTCATCACCACCACATCCACAGATGCCTCTGGTTCCACATTCGAGGTTGTCACCACTGAGACTGCCACAATCTCCACTCTTATCACTTCACCAACTTCCACCCCTGGATCTGAATCTGGATCTACTACAGGGTCTGGTCCTGAATCTGGTCCTGGTTCCGGATCATCCACAGGAGTCTCCACCACCAGCGCCACCGCTTCAGTCGTTGAAGGCTCTGCATCATCATTATCACAAGGCTGGATCCTTACTGTGGTTTCGATGCTTGTCTTCCTCTTCTGATTCATTTTCACTTCATTGATATCTTGCCCGGTTTTTTGATGGCTTCGTCAAAACCTTTCCCAACCCAAGATGATTTCCTTGTTCCATAAAGAGAATCGCTCTTATGCGTTCTTGATTGTTCTTATTTCTTGACATCTTCCCCCTTGGATTATTGAGTGCTGACACTTCGATGCAAACAGGCTAAGGTGGATGTTGTTGTCGTTTGATATACATATCTTGCCATGGTACCTTTTCCCTTCTGGTGCTATATATGGCCTAATTATTACGTTTTATGACTTATTACAGATGGTGTAGCCTTTGATGTGCTCTTTATGATGGTTTATAAGAATCTGGCCAAGGTGCGGGCAGCCTAGGGGGGTGGGATCAGCGTACCACTCTCCCGGCCTCAGCACATCAGCCAAGCCCTTGATAAAACTTCTGATAGCGGATATCGAATCAGAATCAAAATCTCTATAATGTACTCTCTTTATAGCAAAATTGGAGCGATAAAAAAATTCGACTTCAGATTGACTCCAAATCGACTTGGTCCGAAGATCGCGCATGGTCCATCAGTCACAAACCATCGGGTTTTGCGAGCAACTTTGTATGGCACACCCGTCATTAAACAGTTGCACTTGATAGAACTCAACATTCTCTTTCATCTTATGGTGTTAAGTTTGTGGATGTTCACATAAATTGTGGTGCTAGAGTGTGTTGAATGTTTGGAAAAGCTGCCCCAAATCACCATTTTTCAAGGCATCATATCTCCATGAATTTGTAGAACACATCCCAACTATCTTGGATTGGTTCAAGTGTGCTCAGTTTCAGCTCTCGAATGAGTATACTCTCACTGTTGTGGCCACCAGGGAAGTACGTGAACTGAACATGCTCTGGATTGTCCTGGGTACCTGCACATGAGTTTCTGACAATTTCAGGCCTGGCGCAAACCGCCCCAATCTTGTCTTGAGACAAACTTGTCCAGGAGACATGATTGAGCCCTCGAAGATAGTTCCAGGGTTATTAGAATCAAATTCTCTATCGAATGAGCCAGCTTCCACGTTGCAAACCACCGTTGTTGGATGTCTAGGCACCGCACGTGAATTTGGTTTGGTTCGCTTGTGGAGAAGCTCAACACCATCTTCCAAATTCGCGGAATCCTAACAATTGACACGTGAAAATATGGCAGTCACGTGACCACATCAGACCTACTAGCTTACTACGATGAAATTTCAAGATGTATCCTATTAACACGACAATTCAATTCAAGAAAACACACGTAGGATATACTTATGCAGCCAGTGCATCAGCAACAACCTTTGAAGCCATCAATGCAGCCTCCTCTGTGAACTTTCTTCCAACAAGGGTCAACCCAACAGGCAATCCACTCGAAGCCTCAGCGTCATACAACCCATACTCGTACTCCTCATATTCATTTCTTGGTTCATAAGACTCATCCTTAACGTCCAAAGTCTCATCTGCAGACACACCAGATGGGAACGTGACACATGTGAGGTCCAAGATGTTCCACAAGGAAGTGTATCCCCAATACTTCACCGTATGTGGTTTTGGAGCAGTACCGACATATGTTGGTGCAATGACGAAATCAACACCACGAGAGTTGAACAAGTCCAAGTATTCTTGTTTGATGACTTCACGTGTATGTGTGTACTCTTGACTTTCGAGCTCTGTTAGTCCCAGGTCACCTTTACCCATATCGAGGAAATGATCGGTCAATGGGTGTGTTGGTTCACCAGACTTGGACAATCTTAGGATAGCAGCATAGTTACCATCATCGGAGTATGATGCATTGGCAATCTCTGCACATTCATAAACACGATGTGGTGCCCATTCCACAACGTTGACTCCAGCGGCTTTCAATTTATCAGCGACAACTTTCAAGGCACGGATGTTTGGTGGATGTGGCTTAACGACACCATCATCATAACAGATACCAATAGTCAAATCACTTGGGCTTGGTTTGGAGACTTCACGCCATGGCAATGGCACCACAGCTTGGTCCTTAGTCCATGGCTCAGCATCACAGTAAACCTTCATCCACAATTCCAAATCTTCGGGACATGAAGCCATTGGACCCAATGTTGCACCGATGAGTTCTGAATAAGTGTGTTCTGGTCCTGCAGTGGTGTATTTCAATGAGACTCTCTTACATGTAGGTTTCAACCCCCAAATACCATTGAATGCGGCAGGTGCACGGATAGATCCACCAATATCGGAGCCGATTCCCAATGGTGAACCTTTCATACCAATGATGGCACCTTCACCACTCGAGGACCCACCAGGGGACATCTTGAGCTTATGTGAGTTTCTTCCTCTACCAGTGATGTTGTTCATTGAATCCAAATGCATCAAGCATTGTGGTTGTGTGGTACGGATGTAGAAAACGGCACCGGCATCGTACATGACTTGAACAGTGAGGGCAAATTCATCGGTAACGTTCTCCAAGAGACCAACGAAACCAGCGTGTGTGACTCTTCCTTCAAAGTTGTAGTGTTCTTTCAAGGACATTGGGACACCGTGCAATGGACCCATAGTTTCTCCGGTTTTCTCCTGGTATTCGTCCAACTCCTTGGCTCTTGCCAAACCGTAGTCAAAGAGGATCTCCATGGCACAGTGTGTGAGTTGATGCGCGATGGTGGCACGTCTGATGAATGCCTTGAGCACAGTGGTGGCGGTGAGCTCCTTAGCTTTGATCTTCTGTGCAATCAAAGAGGCAGAGAGCTCGGTGATGGCAAACTCCTCTGTTGGCATCACCTTTGCTGGGATCTGGGTGGCATTGAGTGAGGAGGTGTCCAGGTCCTCCTCTGGGAGTAACTCGGCAGGGACCATGTACTCCTTTGGCATGGCATCAACAAGGGCATCGTTGTAGGCCTTGATGAGGGGCACCCAGTCACGCTCGTAACGTTCAGGGTCTGCCTTGTACTTGGTGTGGGGACCGGTGGTGAGTGGCTCCGTTGTGTGGTCGATGGAGATCTTGGAGGTGACTTTTGCTGGGGACATTGTGCTTGGATCTTGGTGTCTTCAGGGGGGGTATGGAGAGAAGAGAAGGGAAGAAGGGAAGAGAAAGCGAGGAAAGAGGGGCTATATAGCAGCCGTTGCAGCGGAGATTGGGACCGCCACTGGAGCGTTGCAAGCACCGAACATTGAAACACCGATGGAGGGGCAAATTAGACCGTGGGACCGAAAAAGACCGTGGGACCCTCGCTTACTGTGGAGCACCATAATTAACAACTGGCGGGCATTATGGTGGTAATAAAAGTGCGGAGGAGATGCGCGGTGTCTGTTTACGGATCGCTCTGGGCGGTCCCTGCTTATCTAACCAGTTTAAGGGCGGCAACTCGGCAATCAAACCTGTCACCGGGTGTGCTCGGGGTTTGCGGGTTTTTGGGCGCTGTTATCTGTGCCTTGTTTTCCCAAGTTTTCTGGTTGTTGTAGCTGGTGGTGTGTGGTGTGTGGTGTGTGGCATTTTAGTGTGGGCAGCGCTTATTCCCGATCCGGATGCTTGACGCCAAGTTCACCAGCAGATGTTCACCAGCAGCACAAAGTGCAGAAGTTGCACAAGTGGCACAAGTTGGGTGTTTACAGGCAGAGGCTTTGGAAGTGTATCATGTGTCAAAAAAATGTGTTCCAGTGTGACTTTTGTGTGGTGGGGAAAAGCGACGATGAGATGAGCACTGAGCAAGTGTTGTTGTGGAGATAGTGGGGGCGGCCCATGCACGCCGGCGTATATCTGGGCACGGTCATCAGTACGAGGAAGAGTGGTACTGGCGTAAACGTGAGCACGCCCTCCCCCAACCCCCAACCCAACAGCCCCGGCCCGCAGAGTTGTTCCGGCCAGGCAGCCACCAGCACAGAGGACCCCTCCCTCCAGTAGAGTCGAAAGTTGATGGAAACAGCTGCCCTGGACGCTAAAAAAACAGCTGCCCACAACCACCCACAACACCACAAAGCACTCAGCAGCACCAGCAATGGCACCCGGTGCAACGATCCAGCAGCCGTACGAGGTGGTGCTCAGCTTCAACACCGAGCAGGAGCCCAAACAGCGCAAGATCCGCCGCTCCAGAAACGGGTGCTTCAACTGCAGAAAGCGCAAGAAGAAGTGTGATGAGCTCCAGCCAACGTGCTCCTCGTGCTTGGACAAATGCATCAAGTGCGTGTGGCCCGAGGGCAATGAGAAGGTCCCTGAGAACTACAAGATCCCCCCAGTGGATAGATCCCTGTTGAAGCAACGGCAGAGGGAGAGCGAGATGGGCCAGGATCAACAGCATCAACAGAAGCATCGGGATCATAAGCAGCAGCCGACAATTGTGACCTCATCTTCACCATTGAACTTTGCCTCCTCCTCTTCTTCTTCTGGCTCTGAGAAGTCCACTGGAAACACACGGCCAGAGGTACTAATGACGAGCACACTGTCTCCACCATCATCACATCCATCTCAACATTCACAACCTCAACATTCACAACCACAACCACAACCAATACCAATGGCCCTCCCAATGGCCCTCCCAGTCATGTCCATGCCCATCCCAATGTCAATGTCAATGCCCATGCTCTCCACCCCTCCATTCCCACCAACATCAGACGCACTAATCACATCTCATTTCCCACACTCCACAAACATCTCCAACGTCCCAATTGTTCCACTAGAGGCATCCACACCAGAGCAAGACATGGCATTGGAGAGACAAGTCATTCGTCCTCGTCATTCCATCACCTCAATCCCCGGGTCTACTACTAACTTCACGCCAAATGCTAGATCCCCCATAGCAGAGAGCATAGAGGGAAGCATTGGATTGTATGAAGGTCGTTATTACACTGATTCACAGCATCAAGTTGGTTCATTTGATCAACAACAGCCATTGACTACTCCATTGGACTTCTTTGGACAGATGCTATATGCGGATCAGACGCTCTTGCCCACACAACGTGATAAGTTCATGTCTGCTGCTGTTAATGGATTCATCACATCATTGGGCCCACAGTATACACATCCATTACTCACTACAAGCGCAACTTTCACCCCCTTCATCCAGACAAACAGGGTCATTGAACGTATTGCAGAGGCATGTGGATCCTCGTTCCTCTCTTGGTCCAATCCTGATTTGACAGAGCTAAGTTCTCAGAAGTATGCAGGGGCGATGGATTACTTGTTTGAATATGTACAAACCCATCATGTCACAAGGAGGGATGAGTTATGGTTAAGTGCAGCGTTCCAACTGTTATGCCTTGGTGCTAAAGTCACATGGGGATGTGATAACTTGACCAGTGTGAGGAATTTGAAGATGAGTTATTTATTCATCCAGAAGAAGATGGAGAGACGTGGTACCAGTGTCAGTGATGACGCTGTGCACATCTATGGCACAACTCCTACTGTGGTTGAACGCAATTCACTCACTGATGAGTTCGTGGAGGGGATGGTTAGTAACGATGGTGTAAAGATGGAGATCTCAAATAAGACATCGACCATTGATGATGATTCTGGAGATGATGATACAAGCACACCATTCGAGAAACAGTTTGAGAGGATGTTTATGGAGTCATTCTTGTACAATTACTCATGTGCAATCCTTTTAACACCGGAGAGTGTTGGATTGCCAAACCCATTCCAAGTGTTTCGTGACATTAGAGGATACCTCAAGACTCCAATCTTCAGATGTGATGTCCAATGGATGAACAACCCTGTGTTTGGATGTTCATTTGATGCATATGAAGTAGGTGCAAAGGCATCGTACCTAATGAGACACGTACATGAACCTTGGGTATCACAATGTGCACAGAAGCTATTGGAAGCTGCAGACCAGTACCCAGCACCAAGATTACCAGATGTCGTGAGACATGATCGTGTGAAGTACCAAAGTTTGAAAGATTCAGTGCTGGTGGCTGATATTGTGATGAAGGCATCAAAAGTTGTTTTGCATAAGATCATTGATCCACAGTTGAGAGAGTACGATCCAATGGTTCAGAGAGAAGTTAGATCCGTGATCTTCCAATTGAAGCAGATGTCTCATGTTGCACATGTCCGTGTGATTGCATCTTGGGCATTATTCGTCATTGGATTGGGGTGTGTCGAAGAAGAGCATCGTGCAGAGATTATCGATTCATGTTTGACGAATGGAGAATTGGTGCATGGACGGTTTGTGTACACGATCATTGATGCATTGGACGTGTCGTGGGGCAGAGGGTCCAAATTGGGCACGGTTTCAAGTGCCAGAGGATTGGATGTGTTGGTGGATTTGGACCTGTTGATGAAGGTGTTTATCTAGAAAGGGTGTTTTTGGTTTAGTTAATGACAGTTATGAAGCTTTTTTTAATTTTGTGCAAGAGCTAGAGAGCTGGCGCCGGGGTTCAATTTCGGGGAACTCGGCCCGGTAGAAGTAGTGCGTACTCACTGCTGATAGACCCGATCTGTGATAGTACCTGCGTGGACTTGAAAGTTGATTGTGGGAGTGGACTAGCTGATACTAGTAGTATAGTAGTTAGTGTAGGTGTGCGTGTGGTAGTTAGTGTAGGTGCTTGTAGTTAGTGTAGGTGCGTGTAGTAGTGGTGTAGTTGTAGTAACATGAGTTGTTGGGTGGATGGGCATGGGCATGTGACGGGTAGGTCGGAGTGACACATAACTGGAGCTGCTTTATCTCTATCACCGGGCCAAGGGGGGGGTGATGGGGGGCAGCCGTATTCCTTACTACTCACTACTACTAACTACTTCTAGTACTAACTTCTTACTTACTTGCTTAACTACTACCAGTTACCAACTTCCTCAGAGAACCACCCATCATCAACAACAGAACAACAGCACAAGAACCCACCTCCACCAACCGACGATCCCTCCACCACCCAGCAGCACTGACAACTGCCAAACAGTCCCCCCAGAACCCTAGAGGAGTCCCCCTCACCAAGCAAGTTGCCATAGCAAGCACAGAAAGCCCTGGAGAGATGATAGAAGAAAACACACGCCAGAGAGGCGCCAACCCGCATCGGGAACGCTCCTCCTTATCAACAGCCAAAAAACTCCAGCAAGTGTAGACCCGCCTCAAAGAGGAAGCCAGGCGGAGTTGCGGAGATGGGGCTTTGGCGTGTTGGAAGCTTTTGAGGGGGGGGGAGGGCTTTATCACTGGGCGGCTCGCTCAACAGGGACAGAACCGCCATAGTCCTCGTCCTCGTTGTGTGGTGGGTTTTGTTAGTGTTTGATGGTTGGTTGTTAGTGGGTATAGTCCCCCACTCCCCCAGTCCCGATAGTCTCGATAGTCCCGATAATCCCGTTCCAGTCCCCGAAGTCCCGCCAACCAGTGCCTTATCGGGGGAGATAATACGTCGGCAACTGGAAAGAAAAAAAAAAGTCCCGCCTCATCGCTCTGTTTCTCCCTCTTCTTGATCTTTCCCTGGATTCCTCTACTTTCCCTTGCGGCCACTTGCTCTGCACACATATATAACCACCAGTCCCCCTCCACCTGGCCCATCATTGCCCATCCCACCAAACTTTCATATTCATTCCCAACAACAACAACAAAAAAAGAACCATGGCTGGTGGAAACATCAACTACGACGCCATCCCGGGCAACACGCATCTCGTGGACAAAGAGGGTAATCTCGCTGCCCGTCACTCCTCAGGAAACGCTCAGATCGTCCTCATCCCAACCCCTTCAGATGACCCAGATGATCCATTGAACTGGACACCCAAACGTAAATGGTTCTCTGTGTTTTGTATGGTGGTCTATGCCTTTGGTGTCGGTGTCCCATCTGCAGCCATCTACTCTGTCCTCACAGACATCGCAGATGAAACTGTCATCACTTTGGGCCAGTTGAACGCTGGTACAGGTTACATGTTCTTGTTCTTTGGTCTTGGATGTTGTATCTTCCAACCATTGGCCCTCCAGTACGGTAAGAGACCAGTTTACTTGGTTTCCATGTTTGCCACTGCCTTGATTTGTGTTTGGGCTCCATACTGTAAGTCCAACTCGGAATGGATTGGTTCCAAGATTCTCCAAGGTTTCTTTGGTGCTCCAATTGAATCCCTTTGTGAAATCTCCATCTCTGATATCTTCTTTGAACATGAGAGAGCCACAGGTATGGGTGTCTATGCCGTTGCATTGTTGACCTCCAACTTCATCGCACCACTCGTTGCAGGTTTCATCACTAATGGTATTGGTTGGGAATGGGTCATGTTCCTCTGTGCCATTTGGGGTGCCGTTGCCTTTGTATTCTTGTTCTTGTTCATGGAGGAGACAAACTACAACAGAGTCATCCACCCAAAGAGACTCCTTCATGAGTTGGAAGTGATCAAGTCCGGAACTCAAAACGTTACCAGTGACAATGAGAAGCTTGGTGCTGTCCTCTCTAACCAAACCGTTGAGGCAAGACTCGTGGATGCTAACGAGGCATTTGACTCTTCTTCAAACTCCGAAGGTGATGTCGTCTACCCACCAGTCTCCACAAAGACATGGATCCAGAAGATGTCCCTCACCGCTGGTCAAAAGGACAGATTCCTTCTCTTCCATTTCTTCCTCGGTCCATTCAAGATGTGTTCTTTCCCATCCGTCCTCTGGGCCGGTTTCCTCTATGGATCCTCCCTTGTCTGGTTCAACTTGCTTAACGCCACAGAGGCTGCTGTCTTGGGTGCTCCACCATACAACTTTTCCCCAGCTATGTGTGGTTTGGCATACATCTCCCCAACCATCTTCTCCGTCGTGTTCTTCTTCTTTGGTGGTCAACTCTCCGATTGGCTCAAAGTGCACATCGCCAAATCTAGACCTGATGGTCTCTCACTTCCAGAAGATAGACTTTGGGTCTTGATAACCTACTGTGTCTTGGGTTTCCTCGCTTCCATCGGATGGGGTGTTGGTTCATACTACGAGGCTCACTGGATGGTGCTTGTCATTTCCATGGGTGTCCTTGGTGGTTGTGGTATCTTCGGATGTATCTCCAGTGTCACCTACTGTTCTGACTGTTACCACGAGTTGGACACCGAAGGTATGGTTGTTGTCATCCTTATCAGAAACCTCATGTCATTCGCATGTTCATATGGTCTTACCGACTGGGTCACCAACATGGGCTACAAGAATGCATTCATCTCCTCCGCGTGTATCTTGTTCTTCTGCAATGCTACTTTTGCACTGATGAGATACACAGGTCCATACTGGAGAAACAGGACGAAGGGATTGTACTGGAAGCTTGTTGAACAGAACAGAAAAGTCATTGCTGGTAAGTGATTCTCTCTCTCTGTTTTGTTGGTATAACACAACTACTTCTGGGCTTTAAGTCTACTATAAGCTTCTTGAATTTTCCATAGGTGTTTTTAGATTATTGCAGGTCAATTGTTTTTGATACATTTCTTGTCTTGTAGCTAACCGCCACGTGGGATCGTTATGGTTGAGGAGTAAACCACCTGGGTCTGGTGCTACGGTAGTCTCTTCCTACCCGCACCTTCAGCGGCTCATGTAGCTAGAGCTAAATATCACAACAACCACATCCACACCAAAGTATGGAAACTACGGAGAGATGGAAATATTGGTGATTCGGAAGTGTCACGTTTGTTTTTGCACGAATACATAGTTTGATCACCTGGCATCGTTCACTCAAGTTACACGGTCTTTCCCCCCAGTGTGATAGTGGACATCAAGCCGCACATTGACCTCAGGAGTAGCCACCATTTCGAGCTCTCGTCAGGGCTCCCTCTGATGCCAGCTTCCTTGGAATTGATATTTGCCTTTCTTCACAGAATTAATTACCAGATGATTTACATGACACTGCAAAGTTCTGTTAGTAACAAGACTGAAGAAGCAACTGATTTCCAACAGCCAAAAGAGGGTCAAAGACTCACTGAGGGTCAACACCATAGGGCGGCTATTTAAACCACCTAGCAAGAACAGCTCTCAGAACTCACAAGCTAGAACCAGCAGATTGAATAGACCCAGTAGAACTAGTAGTAGACCAAGTGGACCCCCAGTAGAACAATCAAGAGACAATCTTGGCGGGTGTGTTGGTGGAAGAGAGGAAGTGCCAAACAAACGTGTCACGTTTTTTGAGATGGGGGGCAGCAGGTTGTAGGCCGCGCAGGGTCCCACTCACGGCGGGCACCACTCTCAACTCTCAACTCACAAGGGGCAACAGGGTCTCGTGATCAGATGGAAACATCTCAATAGATCCAATCTATTATAAATCCGGGAGAAACTCTTCACTGTTCTTCGCTTCGGTTCATAATTAAAACCCCCTACTGCACCAAGCACCCGCCCGCTATCAGTGTTGTGCCATTGTTGCCCCCCTTCCCACGAACGCGTCAAATGTCAAAGCCCACTCTCCCTTCTTTCCTCCAACATCCACCTTCTACGGATACCCTGAAAGATTGAAAGAGTCCCATCTGAACTTTGAGGCATCCAAGAAGTCACCAAGCCATTGTCAATGAGTGGTAGTAAGCTGTCCAGCACCACGGCGCCACAGCCAGACACGAAGAGACAGACACGAAAGAAGGAGGTCAAGGAGAAGGAGAGAGAGAAGGATGAGGAACCATCAAGCTGGAAGAGCAACAACAACAACAACAACAACAGAAAGAACTCCTCCAGAAGATCATCAAACTCCAAACCACCAAAGCCCAAGCCAACGAAAAGAAGAGGGAGCTCTACAGTGAAGGATATCGCTGTGGTTTCAGATGATGAGGAAGAGAGCGTGCAGACCGGATGCAAGGAGGAGTCTCCTGAACTCAACAACTCCACGAACACTGGCACGAGGGTGTTCACACATACGCCCATGGTCGATCTAAAGATGTTCACACTCCTAAGTGATACCCCTTATACAGAGAAGAAATCAAGTGGGTTTGAATGTGCAGTGAAGCTCATCAACACTTGTGAGAGGGCATCTTCGTCTACTCCGATGACGATGGATCGTGAGGTTGGGCTTCCTGGGTGTTGTTTCAAGAAGGAGACGAATGAAGAAGAGCCAATGGATCTTGGATTGAATAAGATCCAGGCCATTGGACTTGGTATGAGACTGAAAGATATGCTATGAGGTCCATGAATAAGACGTGATGTGTGCTTATGTGAAGGGGAACCGCTGGGAAGGGGGGAGGCCATGTATGGATCTAAAATTGGGATTGGGAATACTTATAAATCGTGCTGTGCTATGGAAACTCAGTACTGGGGAATGGGATACTACTATAATTAATTGAGCATGATGAACTTGCTACTAATGAATTGAAATGATGGAATGTCAAATAACTTATAACCTTGATGGGCATACATCACTTGTAGATAAATCACCAGCTTCGATAAGTATGATGTGAGTTCAGAACAGGGTCATACATGGTGCACAGTTGCAATTTGATGTTCTCTCAAGACTCAACTCTCTTTCTTGGTGTGTATGGCTCCTCCAAATACTCAATATCCTCCTTCGTAAGTGTCAAGTTGGAACCGATGAGCAACTCCTCAACTCTCTTGGGAGAGGACACACCAACGATTGGATTCGCACCTTTGGCCAGGACCCAAGCAGTAGCCACAGCAGCCATTGGCACATCTTTCTTCTTGGCCAGCTCCTCGACTCTTCCAATGATCTCTACATCACTCTGTTGTTCCTTGTTCATAGAGGTGACTCTGAAGCGCTTGGCTGTGGACTTCTCTCTAGCGGTCATCTTGGTCTCATCGTCATGGTCTGGAACTGGTCTTGTCAAGATACCACGAGCCAATGGAGACCACGGAATCAATCCAACTCCAGTCTTGTCACAGTAGTAATTCAGCTCGTGCTCATCCTCTCTGTTGGTGAGGTTGTAGTAACTCTGCATGGAGACGAACTTGTGCCACCCATTGAGCTCAGCGGCTTGCTGCATCATCACGAATTGGACAGCCTTCATGGATGAGGCACCAATATATCTGGTGTATCCTTTGTCCACTGTGTCACTCATGGCTCTCATTGTCTCTTCAATTGGGACGCTGTCGTCGAATCTGTGGATCTGGTATAGGTCCATGTACGTCCCCAATCTCTTGACGGAGTTCTCTGCAGCTTCCAAGATGTGCTTTCTGCTCAATCCCCTAGAGTTGATGAGGTTGATCGAATCCATCTCAGACAACCCTCCAGATCCAAACTTGCTAAAGATCTCTCCAGGCCCGTAGGTCTCGTCATCCACGGGGGCGTACACCTTGGACATGATCACAATCTTGTCTCTCTTGATCTTGTGCTCTTTGATCCACTTCCCCAGAAGCACCTCACTGAGCCCGTTGGAGTACATGTCTGCTGTGTCGAATGTTCTGATTCCAAGCTCGTAGGCCCTGTTGAGAATGGCAAACACTTCCTCCTCGCTGTCCAGGCACCAGGGGGAGAACTCCTTGGAGCCAAAGGTCATACACCCGATGATCACGTTGGAGATCTTGAGCCCTGAGGCGCCGAGTCTGCACCATGGAACGGTTGTAAGCGCAGACATCTTGTTCAATGTTCAATGTTTAACAGCTGAGTCGACAATGAATGATGAATTGACCTGTTTCTGATGTTGTTGGTGTTGGTTGATATGGATGTTGGTCCAATTTATAAGCAGCAGCAACAGAGAAATTGCGGGGGAGCCCACCCACCCACGCTCGCTAGAAGAAGTCAATAACGGAAGGAAATTCTGACGGAGGTTTGCAAACTTGCGTCTTTGCACAATTTGGAAGTCTTATTTCTCAACATTGGACGGGGGTTTGCAAACTTTTGATTGGGTATACACATTTTCAAGTATTATCCAAGATTCATTATTGGGTTCAAATTTGTTTGAGATCAAGTGTTAATCTCTGAGTCTCATAATAAGAGGCCATCAAGTCACGTGTTGACATGGCAATCTGGACTTTTTCGAAGGGGGTGCGGTAGCCCCTGCGATTTTTGAAGACTCGGGTACCATCAAATCGATACAACATAGACATTAAATCCGCCACGTTTCTTGCTAGCTCTTGAAAAACTGGATATTTTAATACTGTGTATCACTTTCTATAGATATATTTTTTGTTTGAAACAACCAGTATACAGGGACCAGAATTTATAAGCTCACCAAGTTGCTGAAATGTGCCCATTTTGAAACCTTTCGCCCTTCGAATACGCCTTCGAAGAGAGCTTCGGATACAGCTCCGGATAAAGGATACGCTTCGGATATGGCACATTAGACGCTTTCCAACCACCAATTTAAAAACAGATGGTGGTTCAACTACTCTCATAAGCATAGACTAAGCATCGGTCTTTTATTCTAGCCCTTTTTGAGCAGCTCATTTACACATCAATCGTCGTAGCTGCGCTTGAGGATGAACTCATTCAGCTTCTTCTTCTCCAGCCTCGTCCTCTGCTCCTCTGCAACCACATTAGAGGCCAGTCTCATCTCCTTTGGAACCTCCAGCGTCTTTGTGGAGTCTCCCTTTGAGCTTCTCGTCACGAGTTTGAATGCAACTTTGCCAGTGCTTGTGGTTGGGATTCCCACAGTCGTAGACATTGCGGCACCACCAGCTTCACTCTTGTTCACGTGCACATTCTGTGGGAGTCGGAGCGCCTGTGCTGGCTTCTGTTGGTGCATGCTGTCAAACACCAGCTTCTTGAACTGCTTCTCCAACTGTCCCTCGATCCTCTTCTCCTCTTCTTCTTGGAGCTTGCGTTCGTATGCTTCGTAACTGAGCTTGGCCTGGGCCTCAAGCATCTCATTCTCCTTCTCGTCAACTTCTGGGACCACACTCTGTACGGGCACATCAATTGGCTCTTCAGCATCACCTTCCCCATCTTCTTCCTCTTCTTCCTCATCATCATCTTCATCTTCCTGTCCACCAGTGACCATCCCCTTAGTCTTCACAACCTCACTCAATGTCTCAACAGCCTCCTTCAGATCCACTGCCCTAGTGTACTTATACTTCGCAAAGCACTGTCTCACCCTGAAGTCCACATCCTTAGGAATTGGCTGCTCTTTAATCCAAATGTAATAATCCAAGAAGTGCAACAACACATCCATCCGATCCATGTTCTTTCCCTCAGCCTTGATGTCCACAGTCTGCAACATCAAGCACACCATCTGTACACGGAAGTAATCATCAGGCAAGTCCAGCTCAATTAGCTTCATGGGCGTTGGTGAGTTGTTTGGATGGCCATATGTGAGGATCTTGAATGCCAAGTCATGAATCACCATCATTCCAATGATCCCCTGTTGATAAATCTCCGCAAGGTACTTACAGTGCGCCAGACGAATTCTGTAGTATCTGTAGTCGTTCACCTCTAATCCACGTATCACCTCCTCAATCACTGCATCAACGACACAGATCTTAAAATTGCGTGCCATGGTTTTGAGCAGTTGTGCCAGCGGTGGGATGTTGTCATAGTTGAGCTTGTGTGGTTTGGTGAGTACGCGCATTGTGGTGTCCCATAACTCTGGTTTGTTCAGGTCAACGAGCAGCATGAGTGAACGGATCTCATTCACGGTGGATGCATTGAGTTCATGACGGACGATCTCTCTGATGAATAGTTGTTCTGGGGTGTATGTCTTCTTCTTAGCCCGTAGAGCTTTGATGCTTGGTGGTTTGAGCACGAGGAACATGTTCGAAATGGCCATCTTGTTGTTGATTGTGAGCTTGTCGGTCTTTCTGTTCGTCTCTAACAGCACAAGCATCTCCTCCATGAGTTCGTTGTGTTCATTCAATAGATACTTTCCACTGATTTCAAAGAAGATACTCAATATCTCAATGTTATTAGGCACGGCCAAGTTCATGATCAAACTCCTGATCTTGTGGAAGATAACGTGTTCCGGAATCAGTTCAAACTTGATCATCTCACAGAAGAAGATGATGTTCTTGAAATTCAAATGATCACGATGGATCTGTGATCTGAAACCACCATCCAAGTAAGTCACTATTTCATCCTTGATATCGTCCAAATGTGGAGAATTCGTTCTCAAGAATCTCGCATACACCTTGGCCTTACCAAAATCCTTCGCGGTGGTGAAGTGCTTCAGCAATCTGTTCGTCGAGGCCTTGTTGTTCAATTTCAACCTCCAAAACTCCATCACACACTCGTCAATCTCCTTGATACTCACAGCCGTTTCCAACTGCACCAAGAAGTCAGTCATCTCCTGTGCCTTGGATACATCTGGTAGATCTTCATTTGCAGATTGAACAAGCTCCTCGGGCACCTCTGGGAACGATTGATAAAACCTCCTTTCATCATCCGTTGAGAATGCACCTTCTTTGGCAATGATCATAGTTTCACCTTCCTCCGTGCCCTCAAGATCCTCAAACTCAGGAGTGTCCACTTTGAACACAGGCGCAAGTGTCTCTGCTGCATTCTTGAAATTCTCAAAAGTCTCACTCATCTCTTCAAACGAGGCCTCCATGTCCTCCATGATCCTTCCTGTCTTGATCTGCGTTTTTTGCTTCTTTTGTGAATAGGATTGTAATGACTTGTGCAATGATTTGGCAGTCTCACACACGGCTTCAGTGTATGTCTTCAATACACTCTTGATCTGAGGATCCTGGTCAACAAGCGTGTTGAATCTCTTGAGGTACCCCGTTGCCACTGTCAATGTGATTCCTGTGCGGAGCTTATATGACAGTACCTCTTTCAACGCCACAACGGCTATCGATTTCGTGGTTTTCTTTCTTGCAGAGACCCAGCGTGGATAATCGTCAGTATCGTCAACAGTTCTGAAGATTCCCACAGTGGTGAACACTGTGATGAGCCTCAGTAGCACTTTCACTTTGGAAATGCGCTCCTTTTCCTCCTTCTCCTCCAGCTCCACTATGGGGCTCTTCAACTGCTCAAAGAACCACGTGAGCATGTATGGCGTGAACTCAGGACGGAACCTCTGGTGTAACAGACTCACAATCTCCATCGCTGCGGGCGTGTCCTGAGTCTTTGTCTTTAACAGACCCTCTTGCACCGCGAGCAGAATCTCCGCAACGTACTTCTTCAACGAGAGTTGTTGGATCTCCTTGGCAATAGAGTCTCCCTGTTCTTTGTTCATGCCCTTTGCCAACTTCTTGACGAATGCAGCGTTCTTCTTCAAAGAGGAGTCCAGAGATGGAGGCTCAAACAGCTCGCCTTCCCACGCGGCCAGATTGCGCCGTAGAAGCTCTGCTGTGCGTTCCTGTAAAGTGTGTTAGCATGGTGCTTCAGGTGGGTAGATGAGATTGAGTGAGACGTACCTCTTCCATTATCAGTGTTAATTGTTGTGGGGGTTGCAAGTTGTGCAAATTCACGTTGAAGTGAGTGGATTCGTTGATGATTTCGCTTTTGTTTGGCGTTCCCCGGCAATTGACAATTCAAAAAAAAAAAAAAAAAAAACCTGATCAACGCTCTTGATCCTCCTCACTTTGTAACGTCTTCCTTATCAACTTTCACTACTTACAGATAGATTTGTTACTACTTTAGACATTTGAAGAGTTAGGTATCATGCACTATATATAGACAGTTGATGCCTAGAAACCTTCATCTCCCAACTGCAACTGCAGCTCCGCAATTCCCCTCTCCAACTCCGCCATGTTCTCCTTCAGCACTGCAATCTCATCAAACCTCCGCTGTTTCGTGCACGTCTCAATCATATCCTGCACCAGATACTTCTGCTCTTGTAACACCATCAGACTCTCTCTATTCTGCTTGATCATCGTGACTTCCTCCCTTGTGAACTTGGGCTTTGTAGGTTGTTCTGCCTTCGGCTTAGACTTGTGTGGGGATTCCTGTGCTTTCTTCAACGGGGCCATGTTCTGTTGTATGAACGATATACTCTCTGCCTTTATGGATTGTTGCAACAGCTCTTCATCCCTCGTGGAGCATTGTAGTGCGATTATCTCCTTTGTGAGTTTGTCAAATAGGGCAAATGACTCCACTAGTCTCCGTCTTAACTTCGAAGCCTCTGCAGCTTTGTTCGTACTCTGATCTGTACTCGTCTGTAATTTTTGAACCATGTCTTGGAATCGAGGCATGAGTACCTCCACCACATGTTTAACTTTTTGTTGTGTCTCAAACTTCTGAAGTAATGGAGTCAATGGTTTTTTCAAATCTTGTTGGAAGTTTCTCTTGAGGAATAGGACATCTTTGCAATGACGACAGATCCTCAGTAAACTTGGATCATTCATACGTGGGACATCCAATAGCGTTGTGAGATGATCAATGGGGACTTCCATAGAGCACCCAGTGGAGATGTCTCCACATACCACTCGTCCACATAGTCGACAATGATGTTTGCGTAAAGTGAATGAGAAGTTCCTCATGCATAGATAACAGTTCAACACGTGAGACCCATCTTCCCAAGATACCAGTTTTTGTTCAACCTCCCTCTTTTGTGAGGTGATCTTCAAATTGAGGAAATTACTGTTGAAATCTGACGAATTGTTCTCCTTATGGATCTTGTTCAGCATTGCCGTCAGGTTAGCAACACGTTTTTCCAATTTGTTTTGGTATAGCATCCTTTCATCAATCTTCTTCTGTCTTAACTCTTTGAACTGCAACGTGGAGTCCATGTATAATCCAAGATCACGATGTCCTGGTCTTTGTTCAAAACATGTTTCACAGCAACGACACCATACACCTTTATGGTCATACTGTGCTTCAGCATCCAACTTCACTCTAAAGCTCGAATGTTGGTGACAGTACAACATACCACATTTTCGACAATTCACCACTCCGTTCTTGATGCTCAACTGTTTAGAACAGCCAGGGAACGAGCACTTATCCATCGTCCCGGGTCTTTGCCAGTGCTTCCTCGTCACAGTGATCTCTGGTGCAGTGCTCACCGAGGTGGATGACGACGTGCGTGAATTTGGACTGAGAGAGGCATCCTTCCCCATCGCATTGTCAAAGATGTCAAGATTCACAAACTTTCTCGGTAGTGTGGCCTGCAGCTTGGTCTTCACGTCGTTGGTCTTCCGCAGCCATGACCTCAGCTCATCTCCTGCGAGTGGTGGAGTGCTGGGTGATACCACTGCCGTTGTGATGGTCGGGAGCGGTGATCCTGTGGTGCCAAAGGCGTGTTCGTCGTCGAGGTGTCTGTTGAGCTGGTGGAGCGAGACCATCTTCTCGTCGCAGATCGGACACGTGAGCTCGCCATTGGACACGGTGGAGTCCTCCTTGATGTCTGGAGTGGCAGGTCTGCTGGGAAGTTCGATGGACCCGATCACGTCCGGTAGAATTTGTTGTAATGGCTGCGGCTGTGGTTGTTGCACTGTCTCGGGAGCTGGTGGGGGTGGGGAAGGAATGCTCGCGGGCACAGGCGGTACAGGGGAGGCACCCAGGACTCTCCTTACACGTGGGGGCATCTCCTTGGCTCTTCTTCTCTCTGTTTTGGTGGGGGTGTGGTGTTCTGCGCGTCAATTGTTGTGTTGATGTTCCCGTAGGTGGCTCCTTCCCGGTGGTTGTGTGGTGGAGTTGCGGAGTTCTGCAACGGCGCGACTTTTGATTCGTGATCTCTCCAACTTCACCACCATCAACAACAACATCAGCAACAAGACAATACCACACAATGGTGCTCGCGAGGGAGGAACAGACAGAGCTCCTCGAGGCACTGCTCACCGACGACGTACGAACAGCTCCCTGTGCAACGCTCCTCTGCGGCCCCCCAGGGACAGGCAAGTCGGTCACCCTCCACCACGTCCTCTCACAACTCGAACGCGTCAACACAACGTGGATCTCATGCGATGAGTGCGTGTCTATGAAGATTTTGTGGAAGAAGATCATGGTTAATTTGAAGGTGGACTCTGGAGTCATGGGGAAACGTGCTGCCCAGTTCGACGCGCTTGTGGCTGGTTCGTTCCAGTCGTTCGTCAAGGCCATCCAGGATCTGTTCGATAATTATGACGATATGCACTATTTGGTCTTGGACAATTGTGATGAGATCATGGAAGAAGGTGATGATGTGTTCAGGAACTTTGTGAAATTACAAGAGGTCACGGCGATTGATAACCTGTGCTTGATCTTTGTTTGTTCCACGGTACCGAGACAGCTCGTGACCAGTACACTACCCACTGTGTTCTTTGACAACTATACAAGCGAACAACTCACCACTATCCTGGGATCCGAGATGATTTGTCGCCTTCCAGAATCCCTTTTCCTCAGCCTCTCGGCAGAGCAACAGTTTTGGGAGAGTTATGTGAAGTTGGTCGTGGACTCCTATTTCTCATACACCACTAGTGTCACTTTACTCAAGGCCATTCTCATCAAACTATGGGACAAATTCACAGAACCTATAATCACCGGGGAGTTGAAACCACATGAGTTCCATGCCCTTTATAGAAAGAACTTCAAGCTCATTGGTTCAGAGTATGCAGTGACCACGTCAATTGTGGAGGATGCAGAGGAGCAAGAAGGTACTTTGACCTCCAATTTACCCACCATTTCCAAATGTCTATTGATCGCAGGATACTTGGCATCTTTCAACGAATCCAAATACGACTGGAACCTATTCGCACGTTTGAAGGATTATCATAAGAGGAAATCAGGATTGAAAACGACAAGGAGCGTGAAGCTTGACTCCAGGTTATTGGAACCCTCTGCATTCGATCTCGAGAGGCTGTTCGCCATAACACATGCCCTATACAACATTGAGTTCGCTACACCGATCTCATCTTCATCATCGGATCTAATGACCCAAGTGGCAAACTTGGGGTCTATGAAGTTGATGTTGAAGTCGAATAATGTGGATTACATCGGTGGGAAAACCAAGTGGAAGATCAACTGTTCGTATGATTTCATCAAGGGAATTTCTAATGATTTGAGTTTCCCAATGGATAACTACTTGGTTGAATGATTGGAGATATATAGAGAGAGTCGTTAATTTTCATGATAATGAAGCCTTGGAGATGTGGACAAACTCACTAGAACTTCCAATCTTGCGTACTTCTGCTCCGTCTTGGAAGTAGTTATCCTTCCAGTATGCGATCTCACGTAATGTATAAGGTCCATTAATCTCAGAAGCACCAATCCATCTGAATTCCCATTCTCTCTCTTCAGTGGGTGCTTCTTCCTCTTGCTTCTGTGGTTGCTCTTCTGTCTTCTTGGTGGGTTCTGTTGGCCTCACATATGCACTCCCAGTCTTTTCTTTATACTCCAACATCAGCTCTTCTCTTTCCAATTCATAAATTTTCGAAATACCTTGTTCTATCAAAGACTCACAATAATCAGTAATAGAAGTCACAGTTGCCTGTCTCTCTTTCTCCTTGGCCTTCTCTTCATCTGTAACAGTGACTCTCTTACCCTTCTTCTTAGGCCTGAGCTTGTTCAACCTCTGTAATGCCTCCATCGGTGACTCAACGGGTTGTAACAGACCAATCAACTTATACAACAATCTTTCAACTGAATACTCTTCATCCATATCCTTCTCGATCCTTTTGGCTTCTAGGAGCTTCATCTGTTGCTCTTGTGCAGACTTGGCCCTCTTGATTTCCCTTTTCTTCAAATCTTGCCAGTCCTCTTTCTCTTCTTCTGAATCTGCAGCTTCGTAGTAGTTCCCCTCTTTATCGAACACACCACGTGAGTTCTCATCTTTGAGGTCGAATGAATCCATCTTCGGACCCTTGCGTGGTTTGGAAAGGTGTTCTGTTTCTTGGTTGAGGAAGTACGCATCTCCACCTTCCTCCTCGTCTTCTTCATCATCATCATCATCATCATCGTTCTCGGACTTTTCATGGGCAAAGTACTGATCACCATCTCGTACCTTCCCATCCTTCCCGTCATCTTCATTAATGTCCTCTTCAAACTCCTTCATATCCATCAATTCAACACCAGTCTTATTCCTCTTCCTCACTGGCTCTGCTTTCTTCTCTTCCTCTTCATCATCTGATCCAAACATATCATCATCGCTATCTGCATCATCCCCGTCTTTCTCCCCTATCGGTGTGTCCTTCTTACTCTTTGCTTCGTCTTCATCTTCTGAAGAGTCATCTGCGTATTCTTCTGCGTTGATGGCACGCGGTCTCTTGCGTCGTTTGTTGTTGGAGATGTCTTCCTCGATGAGTTCGTTGTTGTCTTCCTCCTCGTCTGAGTCTGGATCATCTCTGTGGATTTTTACCTTGAGAGGATTTGCAGAGTCGAACTCCATTCTCTGGGTTCTGTATCAAATTGATAACTTGAAGTGGTGAGTGTCGTTGTTCGATGTTTTTTGCAGTTGTTGTTCTGTTGTGGGTCCCCCCGCTAAAATTCAAGCTTCGGCCAAAATTCAGCACCTCTCTCCACACCCAGCCACCGGCGTCAGATCTCGGCACATAATTGGCGTTGGATAAATCCACAAATACCCGCAACCAGGGAGCTTAGCAACTATCGGGTCATACTACGTGGCGAATAACTCAATTGTAAATAGGCTGAGTGGATGATTTGGGGTTTTCGGTGGGTTCTAGGAAGCGGGTAAACTGGTCAAAAATCGGGCATTTTGACACAACTGCTCAATCTGGCTGACCTCACTCCATTTTCTGGAGATTCTATCATCTTTCATCATCTGATTATAGTGCATACACGCCATTATCTTTACTGAAAAGTGACCCAGTTGCCTTGTTTCATGATTCTAATCAGACTGAAGCATCCATTGGCCATCTAGGACCCTGTGAAAGTCTCACCAACACTGTGCACGTGACCTGGTGATCCCCTCCATCTTCTCCAACCCCCAATCTCCAGATCTATCAGGATAACAGCTACGTCACAATCCATAACTATCGAGACCATCTATCCATCCCACGTGCCGGTGTTAAGTGTAGCAACTTGGTAGTTAACTTGACTAGCAGTAGGTCACGCCCGGACACAAGCGGAAGTCAGCTACCCAGCCTCACACGCTTATCCGCCCGCATCTCTGTCTCCCAGATCCATCAAAAGCTGCGCCCCCGGAATTGTGTGCACTTTGAACAAATGTGATGACCTCTCCAGCGTTTATTGACAGCCGAGGCACAGCTCCTGGATAAACGTCATACTACTCGGGGATAGTACTGATCTCGGCCCAGGAACACCGCGCCAGCCGGGCATGTCAACCAAATAATATCCACCGTCCACCGTCCATCGCTTGTGCCTTCGACTCACAACTTCCCACTGAAATGGAGATGTTAATGCTTTCTTCCACTCTGTATGACTATAACGGCTACCGGCGGAGGTGAGATACAGACCGGTGCTGTCTGCACGTTGATCAGTGACCACCATCAAAGGCTATAAAGACAAGCACCCACCCACACTCAGTCACACACACCATCAAAAGACCAATGCCCACGAACATCGATGATCTACAAACGACGCATACTACAACTCGCAGCCATCTTCTTCCACACATGTGCCCTCGTGCTCTCCATCATCGCCTTCGTCCCGCTCAAGGACAACACCATCATGTCCATCAACTTGGCAAACCTCAACGTATCCACAGTGTATGCAACGTCCCTCACTAGAGCAGGAATCACAAACACCGCACACCTGGGACTAAAAGACACCCAGCTCTGTGACAAGTACACAGTCACACTATGGGGTTACTGCGGAGAGGCCATCACTAATGGTGTCTCTGGATGTGTGAAGTTCCACTCCCCAAGCATGAACTACTCCATCAACCATATCATCGTCACACAGTCTCCCAAGATCCTCGATGGTGCAGTCCCAGTGGAGTTCTCTGATGTTGACCTTGCACCATCCAAGAGACGATACAAGAACTTCCCAATCACACTGGAGGCACTCATCGCATTCACTGGACTCAACGTGATTTTATGGATCTTCCCAATGATTTGGGAGATCCGTAAGCTTGACTTGCGAGAGTATCCACCTGCACTTGCTGCATTGGTGGGGTTGGAAGAGTCATGGCCGTTGCTCCCACATTTCATCAGGATATATGCCACCAATTCAGTGGCTGCGGTGCTGGCCATCCTATTGGTCTCGTCTGCTAACACAGATCCCCACAGGCTGGGGAAGGGTCTATCCAAGCAACTCACGGGGGTCACAATCCAGACACCATCCCCGAAACTGGTATTTGGGCTTCTTCTTGGAACTGGAATCATCTGTCTTGCCCTGTCCATTATCGAGTACGGGTGGTGGACCATCATGGATGATGATCTCTGCCGTGTAAGCTTCAAGACCCTCGTGACTGGAAACCCAGAGACTACACAGAGAAGACGTACATCGCCGTCACCATTCGATGACAGGCCATCAACAACACAATGGCCAAGACCAACGCTACCCAGGATGCCTCCTCCGGTTAGAAGAGCACCAAGCAGGGCAGACTCCGTACAGGCTGCTCCGCCTCCATATGACGATGTGCGTTTGCCAGTGTATAAGGAGGACAACGAAGAGGTTTGACCATCTTTTTGTGATTATTTCCCATGTTTTAATGAACTGCATTTGTTTGATTATTGTCATAAATTCTAGTTCCTAGTCAATAATCAAGTTTGCTTAGCTCTTAGGAGGGTCCTTTGAGCACAGTGTGGGATCTTACAAACTTTGGGTCTCTCACAGCTGTTCTATGAGCACATGTGTACTATCCTCCCTTGATATCATCTATAATTAACCAAAACTTAACATAGACACTGGAAAGAGCGCTCAATAACTCACAATGGAGCAACAAACAAGCCAAACATTGATCATCATTTAGACAAGTCACGTGATAGGAGTTAAGCAAAAAAATACGGTTGCCAAAAACGTAAGCCAAATGCATAACCAAATGCTTAAATTTATTGTGACTTATTATCGCTTATAAACCAATACTGACATCCGCTAATGACCTTGAACTTATATAAACATGCTCAGAAACTTTCTCTTAATTCACTTATTTAGTTCACTTGAGTTGCAAAGTTGACTGTAAAGTTATAGATGCTTTAGAAGATCATTAACCATTAAACGAAAATTAGGTCGCTTGTTTACACAGTCATTTTGCTTAAATTTCGATCACACTTATTTAATGTTTACACCAACACCACACATATCCAGAAGAAACTAATTAAATAGTTCACTAAATCATACCTGGAGATAACTAGAAAAACATTATTTTGAAGCCTGAAAGTTTGCTATAACAAGATATAAGCGACATTATACCACAAATTCGCGCCGAGAAATTGCTTATTTCGCCTAGTCGCTCCAACGAGCCAGCAGCTCTCCACGAGGTGATCTACTACTACGCCTCCACACCATCTAATGACCATGGACTTAACATTCTTAGTAAACTATTATCATGTTATTATTACTCAAACTAAAGTCATTTTTTTATTCAGTCATCATGCGGCGGCTGTAGGCTCCAAAGTTGTGAGTGTGATTTGAAGCAGGAAGAGGAGACCTCTGAGAAAACGCCGGAACAGCCCTGCGCGGTCGACTTCTACTAAGCATACAGTAATAAAAACATGGGTTCTTAGTCATTATTTAAATTAAAGTCTCATTAGGACGGACATACACATGCACTCTAGTCCAACGATCTCCTCAGGGCCTCTTCTAATTGAAGTCTAAACTCCAAGTCCTCATCATCCTCATCGTGCGTACCAGCAGCAGTGGCGGGCAGATCAAACCAGGAGTAGTCATCTGGACTTTGTGCCACCACTCCAGCAAGTTCCTCGTCCTCTTGTGAATTTGTAGCGTCATACTCCAGTCGGGAAGCTTCAAGGGCCTGTGCTAGTTCATCATCGACTTCTTCATGTATGTTCGTTTCATGCATAGATCTGTTCAAGGCCATCGCCATCTCCAGATCATCCCCATTCCATGGCTCCTCACCGTTGTACTTCTCCAAGTACTCCGAGTTCTTGTAATCTTCCCACTCATCCTGGTCCATCTCCAATAACTGTGAGTTGATACTCCTCTTCAAATGGTTCTTCTTGTAGTTCTCAGCGTTTGGTATCTTCTTATTCTTCTTCCCGTTCAGCTCCGTTGGATCCTCTCCGAATTGGAAGTATTGCAGGACGTTATTCACCACAAGGACTCCATACGTCGCGTTTCCCTTCGCCAACAACACATACTCCACTGGATAGTGTGGCTGCTCTGCTCCAATGAAGAATGGGAGATACTTCTTAGGGATCTTGCTCGAAACCATCCTTATAAAAGCACCAGTCAACACGTCATACACCGCGGCCCATCCATCAAAAGAACCAACGAGCACCACGGACGAGTTCACATCTAGGGACTGTACACATCCCAATGAATCAAGCTCTTTGAAATGTGGTTCGAATTCAGATTGTGGTTTTAAGTTCGAGAGGCGGATGTTGAAAGTGACAACTTTCCGGTCGGATACCATGATGGCCAAGTTGAATCCATCCTGTCCTGCAACGCTCAGATCCATGCTTGGTGTCTCTTTGGACTCGATAACGATCCCAGTGATTGATTCGCCTGCATCAACGGTATATACCCCCATGCTTCCAAAGTTCTCAGAGTCGTATGAATACCTGTACACCGTAGTTTCGTCGGAGAGGATGATGCATTTGGAAGTGAAGTCCACACCAAAGAACGAGTGCTCAAGCTTATGGTCAATCGTACGTGTCCCGGAAAACTCATTAAAAATGTAGATCTTCTCCTCATCAAGGGCAATAGTGTCAGACTTGTTTCCTCTAAGAGCTTGGACCGGTTTCCCACTGGACAATTCATACCTCTCGATAACGTCTCTAGTCTTCAAATCTGCAACCATGATGTTCCCCATTGAGTCTCCGGCATAGCAATGCGTGCTGTTGTTGTACACGATGTTCACGAATCCAGGGAAGGTCTCCTTAAGCTTAAAATCAGTGCTCGAAAGTTCCTTCCGGGATAGCTTCTTGATGTAAACCTCACCCATGTTGTTCCCATACACCACAGCGTTGGGATCGTACGCCAGTGTGGAGACTCCACTCGATGTGATGATTGGGATGTCTGCACTTGACTTGTTCTTGTCCAACTGCGTGGTATAAAGAGATCCAAACCCATGGATTGCCAACACCTGCGGATATGCCAATTGTACATTCATGATGTTTCTCGTGGGCATCGGGGACGTCCTATGTGTTCCACGCGCCCTCTTCCATCTGTGTATGTTCTCCAGCCTCTCATACAACTCCACTGAGAACTTCCCTGATCGTGAGACTGAACTGAATACGTCCGTGTGGAACTGCTTCTTGAACAGGGCCTTCCATAGCTCGTCGTCGGTGATGATTTGCCTCAACCGCCGACACGTGTGCTGGGCCGCCTCCAGGTCCACGGGGTCGAGTTGGGAGAGGATGAGGAGGAGCACCTCTGCGGGGAGGTCCAGGAGCGTGGCCATTGTGTAGGTGTATGTGGATGTGAGAGAGGGAGGGTGTGTATGTGTGCTTGTAACAGCCCAGATGCTGTGTGCATGGGCGGCTAATGACGGGGTGATGATGATGTTGTTGTTGATGGAGCGGTGATGGTTTCCTACTCGCTCGCCAGCAAAGATTCGAAAGCGCGCATTCTGAGCCTGGTGTCTGGGACTCTAGGTGGAATACCGTTTGGTGCACCGCTATTACAAGGAGTGGATTTTTTCTAAACACTTGGCACACTGAAGAGCATCTAAGGAACGTTGTGTAAGCGAGACTCCACCAGTTATGGGTGCCAGTTGCCAGTTGACAGGTCCACCGCCGCGCCATCATCACCATGGCCAAGTGAGAGGTCACGTGACGTGCTATTAAAAAACATGTTCGCGGTGAGTCCGAGATTGTCCGGTGGACGCGGATAACACCGGAGACTCGGAGTGCCGCAGACTCTCGTGCTCATAATTCTGGTGTTGTCACCTGTGATGCTGTGATGGTAGGCTGACAGTCTGCACATCTTGGAGCTTTGTTGCCTCTCCCGTGACGTGAATGTTGTGTGCTCGTGGTGGTGTCACTCGTGTCAGGAAGATCGGCTCGTGATAGGCACCTCTTCTGCACAGATGTGGGGTATACGTGTATGGGGCGATGCGAGAGGTTGGAAAGGTCCGGACTCCCAAACCCTCCCTCCAGCGCTGCCCTTTGTCATTTGAAGGTTTCCCTGACCGATTTCTGACTGACCACAATCCCCGGGAGATCTGCGGTCCTACGCCGTGCAAAGGACCATGATTTCGTGACTCCATGGGCCCATGAGCCCTGCCCAGAAGTTGCTTGCCACCGGGGCAGAGTCCGGAATCGGGATCTGGGGGGGCGGTTCCCAAGTCCTGGCGGCTCCGTAGCCCCCTAGCCGCTCAGACACAGACAGCCACAGGACCTTCCCCAGGGGCCCCACTGTATAGCCTGCGGTTGGGGAGTCTGAGCCTACGCCATCAACGGTGCGATATTACTGGACTGTACTGCCCCACAATGAACACAATAAACACAATGAACACAATGAACCCGGGCCAACCAGGGCCAATCAGGGTCTTCCCCGTCCCCCCCGTCCATCTCCCCCGCTGCTGGCCTGACTCCTGCGAGGTGCCGGGGTAGACGCCCAACCAGCAAACCTCCCGCCAAACCTGTTGTTCCCAAAGGCCAAAGAGAGTTGGAAAAAGCCAACAACTCCGCATCGGGCCGTCTTGGCGTGACTCCCTCTCGGCAGATCTTCCCTCCGCGGGAGCCTACGCGTGCCGCCCTTGACAGCCAGCAGCCGCCCAGTCCCCACACGATTACATAACGCCTAGGGCTCCGAGGACCAGCTGAGCCCCCTCCCCTACCAGTGGGCCAATGCGGCCGTGCGGGGGGTGGGCTGGTGGTCTGGTGGCTCCCCCGAGTTACTCCCCCAGCGCCGGTCTCGAGACTCCTCCCGCGACGCCCACCGGCCAGCCAGAAGGACTTCGGCACCCCAGAGATTTGCCCCAGACTCCCGCTGCCCCTACCCCAACCTCGTGCACACCCTGGCAGCAGCTTAACCTTAAGCTGCGTCCCGCTGGAATTGCAATCGTCCGGAGCTGACACACCGGTGACTGAGGAGCGCCTCCCTCACGCCCTCCACGAGTCGCCGACATAATCACCCCCCGGATCATCACCACCTATATAAGCCACCACACGCCCCACCAGTCTTCTCCGCTGTGCACTTCCTCTTTTTCACACCATCACCATCACCATCACCACCCCCCCACCTCCACCCTTCGCCACCCCTAGGCACTCCCCCCAACACATCTACGCTACACACACTTTACACATCTTCTACAACAACACTACACAAAAACTTTTTTAATAATGGGACGTTTCCAGTTAACATTCCCTGAGCTCTTCAAGCGGTACTCAGATGACCAGAGCTACCCGGACTATGAGAACCTCGACATCGAGACCCATTCCCGTACGCAGCAAAAGATCGAGCACGACTTCACGAAATTCCAGGCCGTGAAGGAGTACAAGCGTGTCGTTCTATACATCTTTGCCATCTTTTGGACTTTGATTCTCTCTGGTTATGAATCCCAAGCTGGTGGTATGGTCTTGTCTATCCCACAGTTTAGAAAGGATTTTGGTTATGAGTACAACGGTGAGTACGTCCTCAGTGCCAAATGGCAGAGTTTGATCACTGCGGGTCCTATGGCCTCCAACGCCTTTGGTTTCATCCTTGGTTCCTGGTTGTCTGATAGAATCGGTAGACGCAGAATGATCGTTGTGAGTACTTTGTTCGGTATCCCATGGGTCACCATGGAGTACGTTGCCACCACCATCGAGGTCTTCTTCGCCGGTAAGTTCATGAACGGTTGGGCTTTGGGTTTCCTCTCTGCTTGTTGTAACACCTACGTCTCTGAGATTGCTCCAATGGCCCTTAGAGGTTCCTCCGCTGTCGCTATCAACTTGTCTGCTTGTATCGGTCCATTTGTCTGTGTCTTGATTAACAACACCACCGTTTCATACACCTCCAGAATGGCTTACAGAGGTATCTTCCTCCCACAGTGGGTCTTTGCTGTCACTGCTCTCATTGGTCAGGCTTTCATCCCAGAGTCTCCATACTGGCTCTTGTCCAAGAACAGATACAAAGATGCCGTGAAGGAGCTGAACAGAATGTTTGATGACGAAGATACCGTGCGGAACCAGTATGCCCTTATGAAGGTCACCGTTGACGAAGCTGCTGCTATTTCTGCCCAGTCTGGTACATACTTGGATTGTTTCAGAGGTACAGATCTCAAGAGAACCTTTGTTGTCTTCTTCACATTCATCATGCAAGCTTTCTCTGGTCTTCCATACGTGAGTAACTACTCCACTTACTATATCCAGATCAGTGGTTTCTCTACACAAAAGTCCTTCCAGATTGCATGTGGTGCTCAGGCTCTTTCTGTGAGTGGTACCGTCACCTCCTTCTTCACTATTGACAGATTTGGTCGTCGTCCAGTGGTGCTCTGTGGTATGTGCGCCTTGACCATCTTGAACTTGCTCATTGCATGCACCGGTATCTTTAAGCACAACAGGGGTTCCGTCACCGCATCCGTTGGATTCATGGCTATGTACAACTACATCTTCAACATTGGTATTGGTCCAGCCCCAACTGTGATGGGTAACGAAGTGTCTTCTGTCTTCTTGAGAGCCAAGACCTTGTCTGTCGGTAACTTCTGGAACAATGCCTTCCAGTGTATGTGGTCCTCTGTGTTGCCATATATGTTCAACCCAGATAAGGCAGACATGGGATCCAAGATCAACTTCATCTTCACTGCATTGTCCTTCTGTTCCATCTTTGTCTTCTACTTCTTCCTCCCAGAAACCGCACACAGATCCTTCGAGGAGATTGACGAGATGTACGCCGCCCATGTCCCAGCTAGACACTGGAAGTCATACGTCACTGAGAAGCAGGTCAAGTCCAATAAGGTCTTCAACGAGAAGTACGGTGGTAAGGATGTTGAGCTTATTGAGCATGCTGATGAGTCACAGTCTGCTGGTGAGACACAGTCCGCTTCTGAAGGGTCTACATCTAAGGTGTAAAAAAGACACTTCTTCTTTTTCTCTGGTATGGACTTCCTCTTTGTTTCATGCCGCCATCACGCACATATTTGCATTTTCTTTTCATAGTTAGTAATTCATGAATCACGATTGATCACAGAACATTGTAGCAACTTGTATATCCTCTCCCTTAGCTCTTTTGTGTCACGATTTAGTAGTGCAAACCTCTCCGGACCCGGTAACAAGAGGGGGGTAGTGCTGCGTGAAGGTTAGCGCGAACGAGTTTTGTGTGTCGGGCGGGTCGGGACTCCCGACACAGTTAAGCCAGGAGGGTGAAATGTTTTCTTTTGCAACGCTTAACATGGCCGCTAAAAGGAGTCTCAACTAGCAGTAAATTAGCATATAGATTAATGAGATGTCTAAGTACTTACGGTTTGTATTTTAAGAGCCGAACTCGCACTGTGGTAGCCGCTTGCTGGCGTTTAAACACTAAGAATCTTTGCAACGCCCATAGTAAATTTTCGAGTGCAACAGGTGTTCGCGATACACCGGATGAACACGTCCGAATAATTCTTGCACACTTTCATTTCACAGCTGGCACTTGGAGGCTGAGACTTTTAAATTGCAATAGTTAAGTAGAGCAAACTCTGAAGTTTCATATCCAATTGTTGGATAAGACTTCAGTTCAGTAGTTGAGTTAGGATAGACGAATTACTTTACTTTCAATTTCCATTCGCAAATTGCGAATGCGATTCAAAAGACGATTAAGCACGTGAGATTCACGTGAGGGAGGGAAATGGATGCCGTTTGCACTAATGCCGCCCAGCCCGGCGCTTTAAAATGGGAAACTTGTGTTATTTACATACTTCTGAAGTGTAGGTATCTTTGTATGTCCTTGGATTTGCGAGTAGTGCTCAGGGTTGGGTGGAGTGCGTGGTGTATAACATACATGACCCTCCTTCAACCACCCTTAGTGTTAGAACGGGCCTACTACCATCAATACGCCCTTTTAAAGCACAACAGTTCAAAGTCATATTCTAGTCATTAAGTCGTCATGATTATATCTATATAGCTGTTACCACATTCCATCATCATTAAGGTTGCCAATCGAGGGCTGAGAGGTCTTTTCCTGCTCCTGCCCCGTGATCACCTTCGCCACGTCATCTAGCTCCTGGAACCCAAACTGCTTCTTGACCAAGTTGCTGAGCACACGGATCTTATTTCTGATCTTTGTCAACACTTTCTCCGTTTCCAATACGTTGGTATATTGGTTGTCCATCTTTACTTGTGCCAATAGCTGTCGGAGCTGTAAGAGCTGGGTCTGTGCCTGTGTTGATAATGGCTCCCTTGCACCAACACCGGACTGTAGGAGGTCCATGATGGCTGTGACTTGGCCTAGGAAGGCATATTTCTGGTATCCAACTTGTAGTCCATACTCTCTGCCCTCCATGTATGACTTCCTCGTAGATTCAGCCTGTCCTTCTGCGAACCCCTCGTTGTAAAACCTGGGTGTTTGGATCGTTAGTTTCAAAGCGGATACAGGGGGAGATTGGGAATGGGTACATACTTCTGCTCCAGATTCAGCACATCATCTAGATCGAAGTCCATCTTGAGCTTTAACAGCGTGCGTTGTTGTGTTCTGGGTGCTTTTGATGTTGGGAATAGCAGGGGAAGAGATGACAAACGTCAGATCTTTTTTTAGGCCAAACGTTTGAGCGCGGCTTTCTTTTGACACCTTTGGTTTGGCATATAATCAACAGTCCGGGGATTCTAATCAAGGTGGGTGGCTAAAGAGGTTAAGGACCTCAGATACGACACTGCCTGGGTAGAGTACGTGGCTGTCTCCCCAATTGAGGGCCTAACTACCAAGGGTAGAGTCTTACTGATGGAGCTCCGAAGCAGCGGCCCACCACTACAAACCCAACCAACAACATCCTTCTGCCATACATTCATACCCAGCTCAATTCTGACAGAACTACACTCTCCAGGGCCTCAGAGACCCAATTATAAATCATCATACATGAAATTTAGAACGCTTATTCTCTCATGAACCCCAAATACGCTTCTCAAGCGACCACCTTACCTCCGAGCACCTCCTTCCCGGTCTTCTTGATCGTAGCGAGCACATCGTCGTAGCTCAGTGTGGTGGTGACATCCACGGACTGCTTCTCGAGGGAGATGTCAAGCTTGGAGATCTCCTCCTTCTTGGAGAGCACCCTGTTGACTGCGTTGGAGCATCCTTGGTGGGTGGGAGTTAGTAATCATGTCTTTCGAGGGTTGGACAATTCGGGCCCACCAGCCACAGCCCACACCGGGTTAAAACAGGGGAGCTGGCCAGTGGGAGTGGGCCAGACGACACGTACCAGAGCATGTCATCTTGACGTCGTAGTGGTACTGGTGGGACATGTTTAGTGTGTTGTTGTGGTGAGTAATTGTGGTGTGGTGGAGGAGGAAAGAGAGGCAAAAGCGGGTGAAGTTCAAGTGTGTTCGAATTGTGCCAAAATGACAAAGAGCGCCACAGCGGTCACGTGACGCATGGAAATTTGCTCGCTCTAGGCCACGCTGAGCGGAAATCTGGGAATCTGGGGTATGTCCCTGTTTCGTCGCCTTGCCGCCTTTTGTGTGCTACCGGAATTAGTAATTGGGCCTATACACTATTTTTAAACTGCAGGGGCCAGACACGGGTCCAAAGTACGCAAAGCTGGCTCTATTGTGCGCCTGGTGGTAGGTGGTGATGTTGTGGGATGAGGGGACGGTGCCTGGACAGCCAAGAGTCCAAGGTACAGACCCTTGATAGCGGTGCACAGATCTCTCCCAATCTGGCCAATGTTGTTCTTGACCCAGCCATTAATAGGCTTACAAAAAGACCTGCTAATAGTGCTTATTGCTCTGTCTTGTGTCTATGCTCTCCAGGCTTGTGCGTAGTGTAGCTAGCAATACGCTCTGTAGCGGTTTAAGCACCGGGAAGGCGGCTTGGCTTGTGCACAAGGGAAGCTCGTGCAGGTTGTGCATCTCTGTGGGCTATGTGTGGGCCAGCGGGCATCCCCCCCTACCTTTGGTACCAGCGTCCAGGGGAGTCCACATACAGCTTTATCAGACGTGTGTTTGCTTCGTTTGCATGCTCCCCCGGAGAACTCTATATATATCGAGACGGAACACCCAACTCTCACTCTCGAGCACCAAGTTCCAAACAACGCTCTGGTGAATTGATCCCAAACACGTCTTCTCCACAAACACACTACTTCTTCAATCCTTAGCACCACATGCCAATTTACAAGATGATCGAAGCACAGCACAGGATGCGTAAGATGATCCTCTTGAGTGCACTCTTCTGCTTCCTCACACTCACACTCCTGGTGTTCGAAAGGGACGCTGGTGCTAGTTTCATGGATCTCCAGGTGTTGCTTGGGAAACTCAGATCCTATTGCTTCGAGATTATACGAGATTGCGATAGCTTGGAGCTCGACACGCCCACGCTGATAGTATAAGGGGTGTCTTCTTAATGTTTGTAAATTGTAATGACCACGATACGTCCCAGATCCAGTCCAATTGGTCTTGTGATCAACCCACTGCGAGCACCGCAGAAGCAAGCACAGAAGCACTAGCACAGAAGCACTAGCACCCACACGCGTAAACAGATATCTATCTGGAACAGGCGAAGGCTAGAACTCCAGTATAAAGTGCCCAAACACGTGGTCCAAGCGGTGTGCCCCAGCTGCACAGAAGCACCACCGGCCCGCAGAGGTGGACACACGTTACAATAAGCGAGGGGGAGGGCTGGGCCACACTCCATACAAAATGCTAGTGTCACGTGACCGTGAGCACAGTACGCCAAAGGACCGGAAATGCGGCGGCTCAGTACTGCAACACAACACACCGCCCTTGCCCGAGCTTCCATCTCCCAGAACTCCAGACGTTGGCCTTGTCCTGTGAATTGAATTGTGATGGTCAGTTGTGCATTTCGCATAGCAGTTCGCTGGTTATAATGCGGCTGGAATCCGGGCGTTGTGGCTTCTTTTGTTGAGCTGGGAAGGAGCACTAACGAAGCACAGGATGCTCAGGATCAAGACCAACCGCCTGACACACGGGCTCTGGCAGAAGTTCCAGCATCTCCCTCTCCAGAAATTTACAGGAGCAGGAGCAGGAGCAGGAGGAGGAGGAGGTCCCACCAAAAGGCTCAAGCTGCTGATTGTGCTGGTTGTGGTGGCGCTGTTGTCTCACCAGCTCATCGTCTTCTCCACGCACCGGTTCAACAAGGATCCTACCCACCTCCTTGACAGCACACTCATCCTCGTGGACCACTCGACCTCTACTGCATCGCACTATAAGCACATCCTGAACACACACAAGGATTTCACCTCTTTATCCATGGAGAAGAGGTGTCAAGTGTACTTCGATGAGCTGTACACCACGAACTTTGACTGGGAGTTGACGCCAGTGGATGCCAACCTGGATGCTGACCACAAGAAGGACGCATTCGACCATGATAGATACATCAGAGACAAGGTGAGTGAGTACAAGAATGGACATAATGGGGAAGAACCAAGTAGTGGCACACGTGCGGAGTTTGAACTACAGTACAACGAGATGTTGGGGAAGACGCTCTCCGCCGAGCAACTCATGGCGGATGCTGCGACTCATCTCAGGGTGTTTGGCCGATGCTATTTGAAAGATAACAACAAGTTGAGCATGGAAGCTGTGAGGAATGTCTTTGGATATTCGAAGACCGCTGGTGCAAGTGTTGATGAGGATGATATTGACCTCTCTTATGATATCGAACAGAGGCTGTTCCCCTGGTTATCTAGAGAGTTGCCAATGTTTGAAAGATGGGATGGAACCATCGTGAAGGGGATCCCGAAGATGTCCAACTATCTCACAGAGGAGGATATGGAAGAAGAGGTTGATTTGCCATTCTTTGCACCTGATGAAGATGTCAATTTGTTGCAGGATGACCTTGTGGTTACGGATCTGAAGAAGGAAGTTCCAAACTCAAACTCCAAACATGGCAAAAGATCTGGGAACTTTGCACCAAAGCAGTTCTTCATGAACAAATGGAGATCATTAATCAATGGGAAAGGCATTGTGTTGTCAGTTGCTGATATGCAAGAACATGACCTAGTGGGTGTCATTAGGGTATTGAGAGCCTTGAACAACAGATTGCCCATCCAGCTTGTGCATAAGGGTGATCTTTCCAAACGTGTACAAGAGGTGCTTATCAAAGTGGCAAGGGATGATACATCTGAAGTTCCAATGAAGATTTATGAAAAGATCAAGAATAAAGTCCCACATAACTTCCCCAAACAGGAGCTTTGGTTTGTCAATGCGAAGAGATGCATTAAGAAGGAATACGCTGGTCATTTCACTTCATTTATGAATAAGTTGATTGCATATTTGTTCAATTCGTTTGATGATACAATTCTAATGGATACAGATGCAATCCCATTTGTGAAACCATCCAGTTTCTTCAAACTTGGTCCATATCAGAGAACACAATCCATTTTCTTCAAAGACAGGTTCGTTCCGACAAAGACCAGATCTGATCATGATGCATCCTTTTTCTTGAAACTGATGCCCAATGCTATTGACCAAGCGTTGTTTGGGATTCCACAAGTTGGTAACTTGACACTACAGAACAGATTCATCGATGGGAATTTCTTTCATTACATGGAATCCGGTGTTGTTGGGATCAAACGATCCACGCATTTCATTGGGATCCTCACTAGTATCCAGATCAACTATTGGCAGGCTACAACCTCGAGTATTTGGGGTGATAAGGAGCTCTTTTGGCTTGGCCAAAGCATCAGTGGGAATGAAAACTATGAGTTTAACAAGTATGATGCTGTTTCCGTTGGTGAGTTGACGCCTGTGGATCAAATGCCCCCAAATATGAAGGCACGTGAGTTGTGCTCTACACACCCGGGACATCTGAGTGGTGATGATGATCATACTTTGCTCTGGATCAATTCAGGTTGGACTTTTTGCAAGAAAAAAACATGGACTCAGGATTTTGAAGCTTATAAAAGTATGAACAGGGTGTTTGCCAACGTTGGTGAAGTTGAAAAACTATACAGATCTCCCATGAGAATCAACGCGGTGATGGTCCCTCCACCTGGTGATAGATCTATGGAGAACGACCTTGGAGAACCACCATTGGGATGGAGAGAGACAAGGTTGTGCGAGGGGTATATCTGGTGTGCATATGATATGATTGGTGGCTCGAGAGACCCGGAGGACCAGGGGATGTACATCGAGTACGATACCCTGACGGAGTTGAAGATGTCGTACTTTGGGAATCTGTGGTTGAACCAGGAGCTGTCCCCATTAGTCGAGCATGGGAAGAAGAAGCACGATAACTGAATAACTAGCCACATTTACACTGAAACTGAGATACTGAATTATGTAGAGAAGTAGCCAGCCGTTGGACCTGCGCCACTTCTAGTACTGCGCAAGACGTTCCTCCGCGGCTTCCTCGTGCTTTAGTCGGTCGTCCCGCGCGTGTGCGAGTAATATATTCCCACTGTTCCACTGTAGGCAGCGTGTTGGTTGTTACCAAATATTCTGTCTATCCTCTATGTAAATCACACAAGATTTGCCCCGGTTTTGTTATTTGGCAGCCAGAAAGTCCATAGAATGGTGGTCCATTTACCGTATCTCTGGAGCCACCCCCGTTTAGGGCAGAAGGGGAGCCACATTGGGGGCATGTCCAGCTCCCAGTACACACCGCCTGGAACTCAGATGAGAAAAAGCACCAGCGGGCAGTACTTAGCAGCACCGTGGGACAAGCACGACCGCCCTTTCCCGCCCTGTCATATGGCCATCTTCTTCTTCTTCTTCTGTGGGAGTTTAGGGAGTTTTGGGAGTTGTTCCGTGGTTCAACTCTGGTGCTTCCACGCCCACAGGGTGTCCCAGAAGGGTGTCCAAGAAGGGTGTCCCAGAAGGGGGGGAGGTGAGATGTAGTCGTGCTCCACCGTCCCAGAAGTACGCGTATAAGACCACGGCTGGATCCTGGAAATTGTTTGGCTTTCCTCTCGTGTTGTGTTGCTCTAACGGTGACTGTTTTCCACCACCCCCCGCCCACCAATTCCCAGGTGTAGTGGATGAAGATGATGTTCAACAAACGTGTGGTGATAGTGGCCTCTGCGGTGATATTCTCCGTGCAGCTGCTCTTCTCATTGCTATACCACTTCCACGAACCTTCGAAGGACAGCTTGGACCGTGTTGCCAAATCCACGCTAACAGGATACAAGTCAGTGGATGATTACAGACTGCACAAGCAGTATGAACCTGGTTCCCTTCGCCACAAGTTGGCAAAGGCGTTCCCCTATGAGAAGTCCACGGAACCTCTCCCAAAGAACATCTGGCAGATGTGGAAGGATTCCGATATGGAGACCATTGAGCCAGAGTTGGCAAAGAAGATACACACTTTCTTGGACCAGGACAAACGGTATGGTGGAGACTTCTCATACCATCTTATCTCCAAGTCATTGGCAAAGCTTGTATCAACTACGTTCAGAGACGTTCCAGAAGTCATCGAGGCCTTCGTGAGGATGCCCAAACTTGTTATCCAGAGTGATTTTGCTCGTTATCTGTTGGTTTTCGCATATGGCGGACTCTACACTGATGCAGACACCGTGTCTATGACCAACTTGAATAACTGGTTGACTTATAACTCCACGGTGTATGGCATGGAGAACAAGATTGGACTCGTTGTTGGTGTCGAATCCGATCGTGATGAGAAAGGTTGGGATAGAGATCGGATGTCAAGAAGAGTCCAATATTGTCAATGGACGTTCCAAGCAAAGGCGGGGCATCCATTCCTCAGAGAGTTGATTGCAAGAGTCACAGAGATGACTATCCAGGGATACTCCCCTGAGTTGGACCTGTTTGAGAAGAATGGTGTGAGATATGATTTGACAAGAACGGAGGATTTCATCCCCGCTGTGCTTGAATGGTCTGGTCCTTCTGTGTTTACTGATGTTCTGTTTGACTATTTGAATGAGGTATACCTCCTCTCAGAGAAGCTGCTTGATATGGACTTCTTGAACGAAGGTATGGTGGATCCAAACAGGGAATTGGACCTTCAGAGAAGCATCAAGTTCCCTAAATTACACGGGCCAGTGCATAATGATTACGTCCCAGGAGTTGCACCATTTGGATGGCAAAACATCACACAGCAGATTCATCCCATCTTGGTGGATGAAGAGGTGCTCTTGCTTCCAGAGATATACATGGGAGGTGTGCCTGAGGAGGTTAAGGAATACATCCATCATCAGTCAATGGGGTCATGGAAGGCCGTGGATGGTTGAGATATAGGGGTTTAAATGTTCAAATGTTATAGAAATTGCAGATCGTTTTTTTCGTTTTTAAATACCTCAATTAGCTTCCCCGCTTGTAGAAGTTGTGGATTTGTCTCTGTTTGTGAATTATGGTATGGAGTCAGCAGCTGCTACCGCCAGTAGTAGTCCGGGGTAGCACAAAAGATCAGCGATCTTACCCCCGGATGAGATATGGCGTCTGCACCAAGGCCAGGGGGGAGGTGATAGCCAGCAAGTGACTAATTATATGGCCTATATACACTTTAAACAGATATACTGTACTACTACCCACTCGATCTGAAGTTGTCCCGGATCTTTTCGGCCGTAACCTCGATCCCGTGACCACTAGTGTCGATCTCACCGCCGATTGACCCCCTTAAACACAGCTACACAGCACAACTCCGTAGGGGATCACCGCTTATAGGGGCTAACAGAGTACCAGATCGGGAAACAACTTGTGCGGATCATCTCCCAACTTTCGTCTATATAAAGGGACCGATCCCCAATTTTTTTCCTTCCGTCTCCCACACACTTCCCTTCCCTCCCCCACCCCACCACACATACATACCATCTACAACACAAACTACTACAGAACACACACATACTAACAAACACACGAGGGCAAACGACAATACCAAACATGCTCAGAGACATCACAAACACCTACAACAACATGGTGCACGAGCCAGAAGACCTCCTTATGACCCTTCAACCTGGTCCAGGTGAGTGCCTCGACGAGAACAACGAGATCGTTCCTGCAACGTACCTCGAGCGTCAACGTCAACGTCAACTACTGCAACAGTGGTCAAGACAGCCAAGATCGATCCTCAGAGATACTAACAATGCTAACAGGGGGTATTACCAGACCGCATACCCTGGAAGAGCTGTGCAGTTTGCATATGGGGCTGAGATCATTGCACCAATGTCTAGTGCCACTGCTACTCCTGTCTTCAGAGATACTAACAACAACAACAACAACAGACACGTGACGGTTGTCCAGCCAGATCCACAGGTGGTTAGAGAAGAGATCCAGCAGAGAGCTGATGAAAACCAGTGGAGATCGGTGGTTGATCGTCCTCCTACGCCTACTCCTGAGCTAGTTTTGAGTGAGTTTGATGAGAGTGAGATCAGTGAGGTTGATCTCGATGAGGATGAGGATGAGGAAGAGAGCGACGATGAGGAGGATGAGAGCGATATTGAGAGTGAGCAGGATGAGAGTGAGGATGAGGATGAGGGTCAATATGGACCTGCTCCATGGGAGGGAACGATTAACTCTAGTGGGTATAGAAGTGTGGTGGATCGTCCTGGTACGCCTGTTCCAGAGAGAAGAAGATTATGAGATGGGAGAACACACCCACTGACACCACAAAGAAGGAGATACAATCCGTAGAGGGAAAAGATAGGGAAATTAAAGGATCAATACACCTGAAGATGTGTACACATGAGTACTGCGCGGAGAGGTGCCGTCTTGAAGATGAGAGTACTACACACGAGTACGTCCACGTGACCATCAGAGGTCAAATACAAAAAGGGAAGAAAACTATAAAAGCCAAATACAAAAGGGGAAGAAAACTATAAAAGCCAAATACAAAAAGGATCTTTAACTGAAAAGTCATATCATTGTAGTTTATTCATGTGTGTAAAACCAAAAAGGAGTGTACTTCATATCTCGTCAACTTGCTGCTGCTGCTGCTGCTCTATAAAGTCTTATTTTGTTGTTGCTGCATCTCTTCAGAACTTGTACTCATAGACACCAGAACCAATGGACTCCTTAGTACCATTTGGCAACTCAACAGTAGCCTTAGTGTTCAATGGCACCTTAACAGTGTACTTGTACTCCTCACCTTCTTTGGTCCAACCAGACTCGATCCATCCATATGGAGATCTGTGCTTAGTGACAGCATAGGACAAGTCACCACCAGGGAGAGGCTTGAATTTGATCTCAGAGTATCCTGGCTTCTCACCAAGTTGTAATCCACCAACACGTTCATGCATCCAGGTGGCAACTGCACCGAGTGCATAGTGGTTGAACGAGGTCATCTCACCAGGGTTGATGGATCCATCTGGCAACATACTGTCCCAACGCTCCCAAATTGTGGTGGCACCCATGGAAACGGTGTATAGCCATGATGGACACTCCTTGTTCAAGAGAACCTTGTATGCCTCATCGATACGGTTGGTGAGGACCAAGGCCTCAGTGATGAATGGGGTACCGGCAAATCCTGTGCTGATCTTGTAATGGTTGTCAAGACAGAGCTTGGCAAGTCTGTCACCACCATGCTTGAACTGTTCATCTGTGGAGTAAAGACCAAAGCAGATGACAAGGGCATATGCTGTTTGAGTGTCACAGGCAAGTCTTCCTGTCTTGGTGATGTATTCATCTGTGAAATCTTGCTTACACTTGTTCATGAGTTTGGTGAAGTAATCGACATCCTGGGATTTACCAAGAACCTTGGCGGTAGAGACCAACTGTGTAAGGATCAAGTACAAGAATGCATCAGCAACCAAGTATGCGTCGGTATAAGCCTTGAGTGGATCATCAGGTGGAGCATTTGGATCCAACCAATCACCAAACTGCACTTCAACTTCTTGCCATCTGATCAAACCTTCCAACTTTGGCAAGAACTCATACCATGTCTTCATAGAATCATACTGTGCAACAAGGATATCAGTGTTTTGGGTAGACTTGTACAAAGTCCATGGCACGATGATAGAAGCATCTTGCCAAATGGCAGCGAAACGACCACCCCACTCTGATGAATAACCTTTCATGACATCAGGAATGACGAGTCCTGGATATCCACCATTGGAATCCTGTTCGTATTTCAAATCCTCCAACCAGGACTTGAGGAAGTTGTAAGAGTCAAACATGTACATAGCAGTTGGTGAAAACATTGCCAAATCACCAGTCCATCCCATTCTCTCATCTCTCTGTGGACAATCCGTTGGGATGGAGAGGAAGTTACCACGAGCTGAGTGGAACACGTTCTGATGCAATCTGTTGACGAGCGGGTTTGATGTCTCAAATGTACCAATGTTCTCCATCTCAGTGGAAAGCACATGGAAGACAAATGAGTCCAATGTCAATTCACCTGGATAGTTGTTAACTTCGACGTATCTGCAACCATGGAATGTGAATCTTGGAGTCCACTCTTCACCCTTAGAGGCACCACTAAAGATGTACTCATCAGTGGCCTTAACGGTTCTCAATGGTCTTGTACCAAGCTCTTTCTCTTCCATAACCTCTGCATGCTTCAAGACAATCTTTGTGCCCTTAGGACCTTTGACATTGTTCATGTGCATAACACCGACAGCGTTCTGTCCGAGGTCATACACGAATTTGCCAGCTGGAGTCTTGATGAGTTCAATTGGTTTGATCTTGTCAACGACACGAGAGTAGCCAAAGCTCTGTGGGACCATTCTATCGGATGGGGATTTGGTGAGCTTTGTGGTTGCGGTCCATGATGAAGAATCAAATTCTGGAGTAGACCAACCTTTGATCTCCTTGTTGGCATCGTATGTCTCACCGTTGTACAACTGGGAGGTGATGATTGGACCTTGGTCAGTTGCGGTCCACTTGTCAGAGGTCTTGATGATCTCTGTAGTACCGTCTTCATACTCCAAATCGAGCTCGAGGGAGATGGACTTCTCCGTACCCCAGATGTTTGTACCACCACCACCGAATCCGAGCCAGCCAGAGTACCAACCAGCACCAACTCTGGCACCGATGGAGTTCTCCTTCTCGGTCTCGATGAGCGATGTAACGTCGTACACCTGATGCAACAATCTGTACTGGTATGATGTCCAGCCTGGAGCCAAGACGGCATCACTCACTGGCTTACCGTTGATCTCCAACTCGTAGACACCAAGCGCTGTGGCGTACACGGTGGCTTTTCTGATCTTCTTGGAACTTGGCTTGAAGACTGGGGAACGGAACAGAATCTCCGGTGAGACCTTCTCCTCAAGTGTGGTGAGGAATTGGTCCTTCTGGACGATGAATGGGGCATCCCACTTGTTGTCCAGGATACCGACTTGCATGGAGAAGTCGTCTGACCAAGCAGACTCGGAGCCATCTTCACCAAAGACACGCACGCTCAAGGTGACAACGTCCTTGGAGACCAGTGGGCGGCCTGGCCATTCCACGTGCACGGAGTTCGAGGTCTCCTGTGATAGCAATTCCTGTGTGCCGTCCGAGTGCGAGATCTTGAGCTCGAACTTGCGCTGTGTCCAGTTCTTCTCCTCTCCAGAGAACTCCCACTGGACGCTTGGGGTAGCGGTGGCGAGTGCACCTTTGGCGCCTCCGTCTAGTTTGATGCCTGTGACTGAGACCATTGTACTGGGGAAGTTTTTGTTAAGAGTTTTCAAAGGAAAGCAGGAAACTCAGGGGGCCATCAGGAGGAAGGAAATTGTGCGACGTGGCGCGGTTTTGTGTGTGCGATGGGTGGGTTGGTTGGCTGACGTGGCCGTTGCCAGGTGTCGCCCTTGCCGGTGTAATTGGCTGGGGATCTTTTGTTGTGGAGAAGAGGAGCACACGCGCGCGCACAACCGCGGGGGGATCCGGGGGGATCGCTCCGGGGCCGGCGAGAAGTTCCTCCGGGCGGACCTGGGGGCTTTGGGGGGCTTTCGGGCAGGGGCTTCGAGCGGCGAGTGAATCATTGAATCACACGCACAGAGTCCCACATAGGCGCGTCCCGTGCCGGCAACTGGCGGGGCCCGTCATTCACTCGTGACGTCGAAGAGACTCGCTTTTTCCCCCTGCCCCCCGTATTCCAGGCTCTTGCTGCCCGGGTCAAAAGATGATCCGAGTCCGCGCTGGCGCTGGTTGGTGTAGGGCAGCTGCTATGTACACTCCAGGAACAACGGATCCATCGATCTAGCAACACCGTGATGACTCTTGACAGATACGATTTTATTTTGATCTCAGACTTGCCATTTTACGTACAAAGTAACGTCTAAGCGGGCCATTCACACGTGTAAGGGGCATCGTTGGTGTATCTTTGGTAGGCTTTGTCCAGGGTTTCCCCTTGTGAATGCGCCACATATATCCGGATGCGGCAAGATGTGGCAGTGCAAATGAGGCGTCTGAGTGAGCCCCGGGGGGCGTAGAGGGCCCCATCACGATGTGGCAACACTCTTCGCAAACAAGTGGGTAGCTCTAGGTATGAATAAAACACTCTACACCCGAACTAGCACCAGATTGAACATGCGCAGTTGAAACGCCCACAGATTGCCGCTGGTTGTGTCACGTGCGTCAGAATCCCCGCGCCTGAACCGAGCGCCGTTACAACAACAGACGATCACACAGCATCAGACCAACAACGGCTTACAACGCAGAACACCAAACAACACGGGAGAAACCGCAGTATCAACAGCACAAACCACCACCGCCAAACCACACACACACACACACATACTCAACGCCATGTCCGGGAAGGCGAAGCTGAGTCTGAGCGACTACTCGCTGCTGAAGAAGAGCAAACGAGGCGCCTCTCAAACACCGCAGACACCACAGCAGCCGTCGGTCTCGTCTCCATCCATCAACACCAACAACATCAGCGTCACCTCCACAGCCGATCACTCCAAGACACCGCAAGTGCTGCCCAGTCCACAGACGTCCGTATCTGACAGGTCGTCGGGGCCTTCAGAGGAGCTCCTGGACGATGATGGGGCCTTCAAACTCCCGCCGTTGTTATCGCCCACCCTACCCACGAGGTACTTGAACATCAAACCGCGTGATCCACACACACCAGTGGAGCCTCAGTCAATAGAGATACCAAGGATGCTCTCGCCAACACTCCCACAACAGTTCTTGCAGCACCCGATACCTCGTCATCCGATGAACAAGGTACACATCAGTGATGAAGAGACAGAAGATGATGAGTCCAAGGATCATTCTACTCAAACAGCGGTTTCCAAAGTCACGAAGAGACGCGTTTCACAGGATATAGAGATTACAAATGAGCTCAACTCGTACAAGCTGAAAAGGAACAGTGAGATTGAACAGCTTCTGGTCAAACTGTACGTCCCTCAGTGGTACAAGCTCCATCCAGATATCAAAACCACGAGAGCACCTGTGTACAAGATCAGCAAACACACAACTAAGCCCAAAGAAGGAACCATTATTGGACTTGGTATACAACTCTCTAAGAAGAGAAGTCACACACATGATGTGGAAGAAGAGAGACCGAAGAAGAAAACCATCAAGGACCGGGTCAAAGTTTCTCAACCACAATCTCCATCCATCAACACAACACACACAACCTCACCCAAAAATGCAAGCATACCCATTGAAACACCAGACAAGCCATCAATATCATCTTCTTCGTCACCGAAGAGCGTATCATCAATGTCCGATGAAGAGAAGCATCACTTCTTCAAGTCTGAGTTCGAGAGACTGCTGGAGGTTGCCAAGGACACCAAACACAAGGCTGATGCAATGAAGCTTTCAGACCCTAAGAAATCGTTGGTGACTTACTTTGATTCCATTGTGATTTATCTCGTTGCCTTCCACTACGACGAACAGTCCAAGGCGGTCTTGAAAAGACTCTTCAACGATCGTGTCTGGATCAGTCTCATCTCTCTGCTGGACCACATCTTGGCGTTTGCCCTCATTGGGAAGTTTGAACAATTGGCAGGACTAATACTTCAAGTCAAGGCTTCGGTATGTGCACATGTGATCACCATCCATGAGACTTTGCTCAAGAACGACGTGAAGAGGTTGAGAAGTAAGGCCAAACCACTAGCAGATGCAGCAACCACCATGGATTCACACATTGACACCATGGCGCAATACAGAGTGATGTCATATGAGGCTATGATCCAAAGTGACCAATACCTCAGTGGAGAAGTGCTCAAGGAGAACTTTGAAGGCGTCGTGGATGCCTTCAACACTGAATTCAAAAAATTGGAGATGAGAACAACCATGCCACTAGGTGAAAAATTGGAACCCATGAAGGAGCAATTTTACCTTCCGTTCCATCTTGGACTTGACATAAGACAAGTGAGTGCCTATTGCCTAAGAGTTGTCAAGGAGTGGAACGACTCTCATAATGCTGGTTATGCGGATTGGGTTTTTTAAGGCACAGTCTAGTATCAGCTGGGCTATAGTTCTGTTCGACTTCACTGGATTCATTTTGGAGGAAGTCGAAAATCAGGTCGGGTGATTAATACGCCATATAAATATGAATATACCAAATTAAAAATGCTCCGTACAATTAAGTATACCTTCAAATCATTAGTTCATTTAAACCTGATTGACCAGTCATCCAAGTCTATCAACAATGTTCAGCTCAACATTGACCTCCTCAAGTAGGTCGTTATTGATTCCCATAATCAGCAACAAGAATCTTGTTGGGTCAGGCATTGCAGGAACTAAATGCCAGATACAGATAGTTAACATCCCGAGAATAAGAGATGTTGTAACCACTAGCAAAATATTCCCACCAGACATGGACTCATGGGCATCAACTTCTTCAACAGATAATTTTTGGACACGAGGGGATGTCATAAAGGGATCCTCTTCAGAATGTGGCACATTTCCAGAACCGACCTGTTCTTCTTCTCGTGTCATTGGAGAGACATCCGGAGTAGCTCTTTCAAAAACGCCAGCGCCTTGGAAGTAGAATAACTGAAACATAGTTTGCTTCAAGATCACATCCTTGGAAACGGAAGATGCATCCTTGTCCTCAGTGAGCTTGTGCAAATGGTAAGTGAAATCAACTTCATGGTCTGTCAAAAGATCTATATGAAGGCAGACCCTTTCATTCTCAATGTATATGATTGCGTCCCCAATGATTTGGTGTGCACTTCCCAACTCACCGCCCCAGTTAGAGTCTGTAAGAGTAACTGCCGCTGGCATAGGCGTTATGCTGGGATGTGAAGTTGGTGGATGTGTATGGGCTCTTGCGAATGTCAGGAACCAAGTTGGGTAAAGAAGGAGATACATAAATATCTTGAGTTTCAGATTCAAACCTTTGGAGATGGCAAAAGCCAACATGACTGTAAGCAGGATTCCTGAGTTCAAAGAGCTGGCAACGTTCTCCTCTTCCGTTGATCCAGTGGAGTTGGTCATGTTGGAAACAGTGATCTTGGAAGGAGTGGAAGCTTCGGTAGAGATGTTGCTCAAGCTCTGGCTCTGGCGTTCCTTCTCCAACAACTCCTCCAAGTCAAAAGTCTCATACTCTGGAGTCACCTCAACAAGTTCTGGCCAATCGTACTCCTGAGCCTCTTCTGGAACCTCTTCTGTAACTTGTTCTGGAATGAAATCAACTGGAATCACTTCCTCTGGGAGGCCTTCCTGTACCAACTCCTCTTCGGATGAAATGGTAGCGGC